>JASAND010013709.1:0-13066 GCA_030248195.1 Trissonchulus latispiculum
TATTAAAGAAGGAGAAGTAATCTTCAGAGGTAATCTTCTTTAATACGTGCAATCCTAAAACGCCTCATTATCCTGTTTCAAGAATGAATCTCGTGTTACTACTTTGGAATTAGCTTGCTATAGTCATTTCGCTAATATTTTTGATAGTACGGATAGTGCATAGTCACTAATATACGGCTTTTGTTATTCTGTTAGTCAAGTTTAGTATTTTGTGCGCACGGATTGCGAGAAGTCACTTTTGTACTGTTAGTCAGTTTAGACTTTTGTATTACTAATCAGAGTTACAGTTTTTCGATTCCTTATTAATTTGGCATTTATGTTTGCTACTTCATTATTTTTAATTTCTTGTATTTTGCATTTTGTATTTGTTGTTCACAGTATTAATATGCATATACAGCAAAAAGCCCATAAAAAGATTGTGCTGTAAATATGACGCAGAGAAAATGTAGGCATCTAAAAAGAGGCAAAACGAGTCCTACATATATTAAAAGGACCAATAAAAATAAGATGCCAGCGTCTATATGTCGTAGTAATTTCTGTATTCAGTAAATACTGTATTTACTGGCCGATTTCAGTAAATACGGTATTTACTAGTAAGAATGGTATTTTCTTTAAACTTCCTATCTTTACACGTAAATACCATTTTTACTGAAACTCGTCCAGTAAATACTGTATTTTCTAGTAAATTCTGTATTTTGTCTTAAACGCCTTTGTCTTTGTGTGTGGCTAGGGGTTCAAAAGGCATGCCGACGTCATATTTAAAGCCAAAAGATAGATCATACATTATCACAATATGTGCAAAGGAGGTACATGAAGATAAACTGCAGACGTTAAAAATATATAATTTACAAAATTCAGAAATTGTTTTAGTTTTAACACAGTTGTTAAAATCAAAATTGATATGTATGTGTTATATAATCATAATGAATTGCGATTAATTAAAGATTAATAAGTTACTTAATGGGTTTAGTCCTTCTTACTTTTCGTAATTTAAAAAATACACTTTAACAATAAACTTAATTAACAATAAACAAATACCAATTTAACAACAAACAACAACTTTACAATAAACTTTAAGTATACAAACTTATAGCGTATCATAAATTCTGTATAAAATACAGAATTGTTTAGAAAATACAGAAGACGTACGTGTGTAATACATGTATTTATTTTGATTTTAAAAACTAAAACTGTGTTAAAACTAAAACAATTTCCGAATTTTGTAAGATATATAATATTTTAAACGTCTGCAGTTTTTCTTCATGTACCCCCTCTGCACATATTGTGATAATATATGATCTATCTTTTGGCTTTAAATATGACGTCGGCATGCCTTTTGAACCCCTAGCCACACACAAAGACAAAGGCGTTTAAGACAAAATACAGAATTTACTAGAAAATACAGTATTTACTGGACGAGTTTCAGTAAAAATGGTATTTACGTGTAAAGATAGGAAGTTTAAAGAAAATACCATTCTTACTAGTAAATACCGTATTTACTGAAATCAGCCAGTAAATACAGTATTTACTGAATACAGAAATTACTACGACATATATATAAGTGTGTATTCGTACCTAGTTGTGAACTAGTGTAACGTACCTAGTTGTAACTATTCGTAAAAACGTACCTGTTTTTCTTTGTATTTGTTACTTAATTCAGCAAGCTATCTGCATTTTGAATTCTGCAATTTTGACTTTTGAATTTTGAATTTCGAGTTACTAATCTATAAAGCTTCTTTATTCTTAATTATATTGTGTTTTTCTTGTAACCTTGCATTTTTCACTGTATTTTGTATTTGCTTTGTAATTTTTGGCCATAGATTAGAGAAGTATGCTTATTCTTAATGTTTATTTTAACACCTAATTCAGCTCAAGCCATTTCGGTGTAAAGTAGCTCTTATCTTTTGTAAACCTTCTTTGCTTTTCTATCTTGAATTTAGTTTAAAAACTCGGACAAAAGGGTACTCAAGATGTATTTATGTGTTTGGTGTAATTAAGTAGTTTTTTTGAGTGAAGCTTTAGTCATTTGTAAAACCGTGATTTTGTAAAACCTTCGAAATTCTTTTCTTTTCACTTTTCTATCCTATCTTTTCTCTTTTCTATCGACTCTATTCTTAAAAGGCATTGAATCTCTTAGTTTGATACGAGTATTTTATCGGTTGTGAATGCTTTATTTTTCAGCTTTGCAGCTCTATTCTATCTCTACGGTGCATTCCAACGGTGCTCAACTGCTCAAGAGTCAAGGCATACCATCTGCCATCATATCAAAGAACTGCCACTTTAACTGCCATAATATTTTGCCTTTTTGATTTGTGTTTTTAAATTTTGTGCTTTATTTTTTGTCTGTAGTTAGTGCGTAGATATTTTCTCTTTCTGTCTATCTTCCTTTGTGTAGTTAGTTTTGATTTTGTATAGTTTTTGGAATTATTTTGGTTTTGTCAGGGACTAAGTGTTGTTCTGTGTTTCTTACTCGTGGGCACTCGTATTTTTCGCCAGGGGATGAATATGTAAATTGAAGTATTAGTTGTAGTTGTATTTGTGGTTTAGTTGTGTGAGTTTAGGTTACTTTAAATTTGCTATCTTTCGGACAAACTAAATTCTTGAATTTTTCTTATTTTGGATCTTTAAGTTAGGTTTATTTAGGGTTTATTTTGGATTGTTTGTTGTGTGAAATTTGTTTTCTTTTAAACTACCATCTCGGTAATGCAATTCATTGATGGTGAGGGCATTTATGCCAAGGTCCAAGGATTGAGTTAGAATTGATTGTACTGATACGGTAGTTTCTGTTCTGCTCATTACATCTGTTGAATCTGTGAATCTGTAGTTTATTTGTAACTGTTTCTTTTCTTTGTACTGTACAGTAATTGAATTTTGTACTGTTAGCGTAAGCTATATTTATCTTGTAAAACGCACAGTTTAATGTCATGTAATAAGATCCATTATCAACCTATTTGTTTGTCAGTATATTGTCGTATTTAGTCTTTTTTCACTGTTGTCAAGATAAGATGTTTTGAAATCGTTGTAAAGGTAATTTGTACTTTGACCGTGTATAGGATAATTGTTGCATATTAATCCTGTAAAGCAGTGAATTATTGTATTGTCAGGCCTGTATAAGTACTTTGTAAGTGTGATTGTTTTGTGTGTGTTATGGTTTTGTGTGATTGTGTGGTTTACTTTAATAGTGGCTTTAGGGTACTTATCTTTCTATTGTGGGATCTTTCTTTATTGAACTTACGTTTCTTTTGTTTTTCTAAATTGGATTTACAGTTAGTCTAATATTGTTATCAACTTTGCGTTCAATGTGAAACATCTAACCCCTACGTTTCGAGTTTACTGGTATTTTGACTACCAATAGCTACCAATCTTTCTTTCTTTGAAGTTCTTTCTTTCACTCATATGTGGGAATCTGAATGGCGCACCGCACGGTGTTGCACGGTTTAGGTCCGCTCATACGGAGTTGGAAATGGGACTTTACTTACTTTTTATTCTTTACTCGAATTACGGTAGCATTCTCGTTATCTTGGAATTTTATCAGGCGCTAAAATTATTTCCAGGGGGATGATGTTAAAAACCTACTTTACTAACTGTAATCCGCCCTAAATTACCTTTGGTAACTTTCATGAATGATCAATGTATCAGTCTCAAACAGCAACCATCTAGCTTATATAAGGTAGCTTAATTGCTTATGTAATCAGTGTTAGTGTTTCTGTCATACGAATCGGTCGGGCCGTAGGCCATTTATTGTACTCCGTATTTGCTGTGTTTCTCTATTAAATCATCCGTAAGTTCCATATTAAATTACATGTCCGACTTCTGTTTTCATTAGGGTATCGTAGATAGGGTTTCTTCTTTTCTTTTACTAGAGCGAGTTGCACCCTAGGTAGGCCTAGTCTGAGAACCTGCATCGTTTCGCCATTTAAGTACCGGTTTGGTACCGGACAGTAAACCGGTAGTTAACACACCTGTACATAATGTATATAGTAGAAACCAAAAAATTATAAAACTATAAAACCATAAAAAATCATAAAAACACAAATACAAAAAAACTAAAAAATAAAAAACCATTAATGCGGCCTGGGCGAAAGCTCAGAAGGTTCCCAAGCCCTTCCGGTATACCGGTAAAATCGCAGAGGGGTGGAGACATAAAGTTAGCAGTCCATATGAATTATGAACGGTCAAACTATTTTTCAAGCCAAGCAACTATTAGCTAACTCAAAAGTCTATATAAACGATCAAAACTTTGGCACCTCGTCAGTTTGACTTAATCTGTCATCGCGAGCGGTCGGTTTTGTGACTTATAACAATGTATTGGTGGTGCTGGTTTGGGACTTACATGGAAATTGAGATATTTGCAGAGAGTGAAAGAGATTTCTTAACTTTAGAGGCTGCACTTGAGGATGGTAAATCTACAAATTTCGATTATCCTGATTGTTTCGGAGATCCCTGTTTGGCCGTTTTGGATTCAGACGTTTTGATAGATTTTTGGGAAACAAATTATGATAACGGTCGTATTATCGTATTGAAGCGTTTATCACCCGAAGCAGTAGATCACCAGTTAAAATGGATTTCGAATATTATTAAAGAAAAGACTCCGTGGTGGCAGCAATGGAATTCTCCAAGAATTGAGGCTGGAAAATTGTTGCACAGCTTGAGAAATCAATAAAAACGGAAAACATATGACAGCAACGATAATGATTTATATTCGCGGCAAGCTCTTTAACAGTATCGACGCATTTCTTACAAAGAAGTGAATTACAGAGAAACTTTACAAAAAACGAATAAAAGTCTTAACACCTAAACAGGAAGAAATAAACGAAAAAATTCACTTGTGGTCAGAAAAATGTCGGCAGAGATAGATACAGAGGTCTTTTTGTCCACACTGAGCCAGAGCGACAACGAGAACTGGTTCAACCAGAGGAAGGGAAGAATAACGAGTTCCAAGTTTGGGGACGTACTTACGGTAAAGTCTGAGAAAGCTGCCAAAAATCTTGCTGAGCGAATAAATAACCCTGAACGAAGGGCGATTCCTGCCTGCGTCTACGGACTCCGGCACGAGGACGATGGGAGACAGGCATACATTCGATACATGAACTATGCAGTTACAGTTGTCCCCGCTGGCTTTTGCGTTCCTCAGCACCTGGATTGGCTGGGTGGTAGTCCTGACGGTATTGTAAACGAGGAAGACAACCCTAACCCATGGCTGTTGGAAATTAAAACCATTTACGACCAGAATCCAAAACCTCGTTCTATTTCTGAAATCGTTTACCAGAGAAAAGGGTTTTACTTAATCTCTCAAGGAAGTAAGCTTGTTTTAAAAAGAAGGCATAAATATTTCTACCGAATTATGGGGATGATGGGTCTTACTGGAATAACTAGGTGTGACTATGTGGTACACGCCCCGACAAAAAATGAGTTGCTGGTGTTTAAAGTCGATTTCGAGGAAAGTACTTGGAAATGGATGATCGAAAGGATGGAAAAGTTCAACAAGCAGTTCTTAAGTGGAGACTACGTAAAAACAGACATATGCAGACATAAAAGCTGAAAGGACCATAAACGACGTTAAGGACATCTCAAGAAATTCTACTATAATGGAGCCGACTATAGTCAATGATTGCGCTACTTTTTCAACTGGCTACTGTCCTCTGAGCATCGTTCACTTCAGTCCTTTCCGATTGCATGGAAAATTGTATTACTCTGTCCACCAGTGGATCGAAAGCGATAAAGCAGCATATTTTAACGATTGGGATTCCAGAAAGGCCATTCTTAATGAAAAAACCGCTAGACGCCAAAGCGACGTTTCAAAGAACATAAAAGGTTTAGATGAAAAGATTTGGGACAAATTAAAGACAAAGTCGTTCTAGAAGGTATTCGGGCGAAATTTGAGCAAAATAAGCAAGCAAGGGAAACACTACTACGCACAGGTGAAAAGAAGATTGTGTATGTTAACTCGTTTGAAAAATATTGGGGAACAGGAACTGAGAACTATAATAAAGACTATCCAGGAGAAAACCGACTTGGATAATTGTTGGAAAAAGTAAGGGACGAAATCAATAAAAGCAGGAAGTAAACAACACGAACGATAATACAGAGCAAATCACGAAAATACTATTTATTAAACGGAATAACAACATGGATTATAGTTACTACTGGAGCATTATGCTCGATAACGGGGAAATTTCATTAGGGGGTGGGGTTTTCGATTCATTCGCAGAAGCACGGATGGACGCCGAAAATTACATTAGAAACAACCCTGAAATTCCTGCGGCGGGCATCATTTTGGAAAAAAGCCTTACCTTTTAGGAGTGAAGTGAAAATGACTACATTCATTTGTCTTGCAGACGGGTCTGAGTACGTCGTAGGTAAAAGGATGGATTAACCTACTCTTATCCCAACAGTCCTCTTAAGGGCTACCTGTATATATTGTACATATGTATTTGCTGTAAATAATCGCTTAGAAAACGAAGAAAAATAATAAAAATACAAAAATAGAAAAACATTGCATGCGCCGGACTAGGTTAGGTACAGTATATAGGTAGGTTACTGAGGTATTGTACATAGGTTAGGTAGGTAGGTAGATTAGATTAGATTAGGTATTGTGTATATACGTAGATTAGGTAGGTAGCATAGAATAGGTACGAGTCCGGTAATGGGCCGACGCCGGGTCCCAAGCCCCGGGGGAAGAACGCAGAGGGGCGGAGAAGAAGAAATATTCCTTTTGGTACCGGGGGTACTGGGGGTACAGGGGGTACCGGGGGTACCGGGAGTACAGGGGGTACTGGGAGTACAGGGGGTACAGGGGGTACCGGGGGTACTGGAGGTGCAGGGGGTACCGGGGGTACTGGAGGTGCAGGGGGTACCGGGGGTACTGGGGGTACAGGGGGTACTGGGGGTACTGGGGGTACTGGGGGTACAGGGGGTACTGGGGGTACTGGAGGTGCAGGGGGTACCGGGGGTACTGGAGGTGCAGGGGGTACCGGGGGTACCGGGGGTACTGGGGGTACAGGGGGTACTGGGGGTACCACGGGTACAGGGGATCTGCATCGCTACGCTCGTAACCAGTTGATTCATGGTACTTTGAGACAGAAGCAGATTAAAAAATGTTCTATACACATGGCAATATTTCAGTTTGACATGGAGATAGTTATCGCTCGCTAGAGGTTATGCTGAAATAGGCTAGTAAGGAAGACACCATAGGACAGGAAGTAGGAAAGGTCAAAAGGTCATTTACTCCCGGGAGTACTGGTAGAAATGCTGACACTATACTACTAATATAGTATATAGTAAAAGTGTTAAGTTGCTGTAATAAGTTACCACTTACTGAATGCTGAGCTTGAGAGACTCAAAACCGAAAGCAAGTTTGGTTACTTGTTAGAACAACGTACGTCAAAACAGTGCGCACAATCGAAGTCAAGTTCAGTCACAAATATGCGATGGGTACGGTTTAATGTTATGTGATGTTGGGCATCAAGTCGGATCGCCGATCCGCCTGACCCAAGCGATCCGATCCGGCCCGATCCAGCTGGCCTACCGATCCGATCCGTTCCGATCCGGTCTCCGGATCGCAGATCGGATCGAGTTTGCCGATCCGATCCACATCACTACCCTTCATACAGGTATAAAAGCACTCTCCTGTTCTCGATACATGCATCTTCAGGGCATACTGTTTTTTCCACCGACGGCAACACAAATTCTTTCAGAGGATGGGCAACAGCTGCTGCTAACTGAAACTGAATTTTCACACCACCACCTCACCTTCCAGGAAATCCGTGGCAACTAAATACTTATTAGCTGACACTGTACAATGAGGACAGACCTCATCTTGAGTTGGCGCCCGTACCAAGACTACTGGTCCAATTTCTGAGGCCGAACACCCGAGCATCTCAAGCGGATTGAAAAACAAGCTTTGCGTAGGAGTCTGGAGTAGGCGACTCTGGCGTCTAAATGGTCTGAGCCATCCTCCCGGGTTTACACCCGATTCCAGAATAGTCTTCGCATAATCTAAAGCGTATATACGGGTTCGCTTGCTGAAGCTCAAAGGACAAAAAACAACCAAAAATTTATTCAAAACCAGATCATCGGAAGGCAACTTACTACGGTAAATGTAACATTTGCGAATAAAGAATTATGGAATAAAAACAATGAAAGCAAACCGTAGCAACAAAACTCCTCACTCTACATATAACAACCAACAAGCGAACATGAAATTGTTAACTAACCTAAGTGCCAGGCTCGCCTGTATAGAAGCATTTGCTCACCTAGTCACTCGTAAAGAATCAAAAACTTGGGTGAGTAACCAGTTGATTCATTGTACTTTGAGACAGAAGCAGATTAAAAAATGTTCTATACACATTGCAATATTTCAGTTTGACATGGAGATAGTTATCGCTCGCTAGAGGTTATGCTGAAATAGGTAACAGAAAGCGATGCTTTGATCTTCCCGAAGCGTCGGCAAACTTGTTGTAAGCAGTCACTTTCGGAAAAACCAATGTTTCACGCCTGAACGATCAGGGGTCTAATTAGAGATGAGGACACATGACTAAACTGTTCTTATTTAACTGGTGTATATGCTTGAAAGATTAAAATCAGGGTTTAGAGATGTGAAGAAAAGTGTCAGGACTGGGATTGAACTGCGGAGTTTCAGATCTTGAGTAGAACGCCTTTCATTGAGCAAAATCCCCGGACAGCGGGACTGGCTTATTACGCTAGAACGATATACTGGATTGAAACTGAAAAATTGACCTAAATTAAATAGATATTCGTGTCCGTACTGGGTTGCTTTGTTCATATTTAAAGCGGAATCTCTTTGCTCCAGGTATAAATGAATGAGTATACCATGCTCAACAGTATTTGGTAGCTAACATGGTTCAATATTACCTACGCAGCTGCATCGCAACAGCATCATTATAACAATCGCAATAGCTATATTTTGCTGAATTCGAAGCTCAAAACAAAGAACTTTGAAAACTTCCACTTTGTTGATTCTCCCCGAAATTCATGTCTTAACAACTACATGTAATATATAGACAACTGCAAAATTGTTTGCGAAACAGTCATCCTGCCCGTCTTTGGAAGCATCCAGTGTCGAAATTATTACTTGATCTAATCAGATCGTTAATTTTTAAGTTTGTTTAATTAGTTTAGTTCTGGGGCATCTCTCTTGAAACGCCGACTTTTATGCGTCCTAAGATTTGATTAAACCTATTATTGGCTGACACGTTTACGATTTACGATTTATTATACCAGCCAACAAACCAACTGGAAAAAACAAATCAATATTAACTCATATGACAATTATCAAGATCAAAGTAACAACCAATTAACTAAATATTAAATGGGTCGGATAGGCTCGGGTTGAGCCGAAAGTCGACTGCTGTTACCCGTCCCCCAGGGCAATCCTGAAACTCTATATTAGCGATACGGTTTTTAATCGTTGGCCAGTAAATGAGACGAGACAAATACGGTTTAATCAGTTGAACAACAAAGTAGATATTTTCATTTCAAATTTCAAATGAAATTGTTTCTGTACTTCTAAATCTTTAGACGATAAAGAATTCAACATTTTCGATGAAAGGGCCATTACTGTTACCATCTTAACACATAGACCGTCAGACAATCAAATAAACCATGCCACTTGGAAGCTTGACTCAAAAAATAAACGAAAACAAAAACGCATGAAGTCGAGAATCGAACCACGGACCTCCCGGACTGCAGTTAGGCGTGCTACAACTACGCCACGGATCCAGTAGAGATACGCGCATATTAATTTCCTCAATTTTGCAATTGGTGAGCCGGGAATTAATTCACAGACTCGATCACTATTACTAGGACTGGCGCAATGAACACAGACCTGTATTACTGCAGTAAAGAGTTTTAGTCCAGGCAGCTCAAGTAGGACCTTCACATCGCCAAGGGATGAGTTTTTGGGGGACGCCAACGGGGGCCTAAAGAAAAGGAGGGTGACACAGAATGTAAAACTACCTTAAAATAATTCCAGGCTTTTCTCAGAAGTCTACCTAAATAGATTAAAGGCTACTAAGAATAATCTAAAGAATTAATGAATGAATGGAAAATGACAACCGATGGGTATAATAGAAAAATACAGAAAGTAGGTATTAACAAGGAAAAACTACAGAAATAAGTCATTGGCGTTCAATTGCTAAATAACAAATTAACAACAGAAACAGAAATGTGGAAGGGCGGCGGGGGAGAAAAACATAAAGCAAGAAAATGTGGAAAATGAGGACTAAAGGAAGGAGTTGGGAGGGAAATGGATGGAGAAAGCTGGGTGACCCTACTAAAATTAGAAGGGGAGGAGGTGTTGAGTTAGGAACATTTAGTAAAAGAAAATCGAAGGGTAGAGGTAAATTTCGTAGTAAAAGTAAAAGGTATTAATTTAGAAAGAAAATAGAAGAAAGATTTAAGGCTTTGAAAGCGGAAGCAAATGTAGGGGAATCCCCCAAAAGAGAGCCGTACGCGTGTATAATGAAAACACCCAACTGAAAAACATGATGACCCATGTTTGTAACAATTCTGGGAAACTTGTTTGTCAGCACCAGGTGACCAGCATGAACTTTCTTTAGAAACCGCATATGAATATTGCATTAGCCGAAAACTTAGGCAACTACATAAATTACTAAAAAATTTGAAACGGTGTAAGCTGTTTTTGAAAAGAGAACAGCGAAAGGAAATGTAAAAATAAAAGGAAGGGAGGTAGTGTAAGGGAAGCAGGCATAGGAAAGATTGATAAGCCTGTAACGGGAGTTCAGCTGAACTTCGCTGTGGTGTAGCGGTAGCATGTCTGTTTCCGGATCAGAAGGGCCGTGGTTCGATCCCCGGCTGGGCCAATTCTTTAATTTCAATGGTGAGTAAAAAGCTGAACAACCTCCCTCTTCCCTTCTCTTTCCTAGGTCTGGTTTCGTGGGTACGAGGGTGCCTGACGCCTCCCGTTCGGGCTTGTCCTCGGTTTCATCTTCGTCCATCAGCCCTGGTAGAAGCACTACAGTAGTAGCGCGAGCGCTCTGCTACTACTTACATTACAACTGACTACATTTGTGGGCAGTTGATTTCAAGTGAAGTACTGCTACACTTTGCTAAGATTAGACTTTACAGCAACAATATAAGGTAGTCAAACCCCAGTATTTGAAAATTGGTTACATTTTCTGAATTCCATTTCACAAGAATTGAATGGAATTCCTTGCATTATGAATTCTGATGCAAACTTGCAAGTAGGTTGGTGTTGTGACAAAGACCCTAAACGGACAGGTATTACATTCGAAATATTAAATTCATTATTCCATCTTATTTTGTTAATGTCTGGCACAAATTTAGGCCCGGTCGCTCAATAATGTTGTGGCACTGCCGATGGTGGGTCACAGAACCAGGTTAGTGTTTAACAAATGTGCAGTGCAGGATGTATCGCTGATATTTTTCTCAAGCCAAGTAAGCGCTTGACTAATATTTCGTTATCATGTGAAATAATACCATTATCAGCTGTAAACGTGCTCATTGATCTTTAGTCTCCTGACAGTGTACCCTGGCAATGTGATAAGCAAAATAACTGCGCTTTAAATTTTGAAAAATACATTGTTTGCATGAATTTTGTCTGTTATGCACAAGTTTTTTCTGAAAATGAGCACGACTTTGTACTCGTATCTTAGTAAATTTGCACAAAATTCTTTGTGCAAACTGCATAAATTTTGAAGTCATATGAGCATTGACGTCTTTGCTGTTTTTAAATAGAGATTGACTGCCACTATAAAAGTCCTGTTATTAGTGTAGATTGCCACAGAAAACCTCCAGTACTCTCATTTGCAATATCACTTTTAACTACAAATCTTCAGAATGTTTCCACACAAAAGTTGAAGGCAACATTACCATCTTCTGTATTACCAAGAGCATCGTGCAATTTTCTCTAGACATTTATTGGTAATGCCGAGATGATGAACCGCAGCCAAAAGCTTTTCAACGACTGTATTCCTGTATTTCTAAAACAACTGGAGTTGTTTCATGATTTTCACCGGTCTAATTTTTTGTAGACGACCGACACGTCGACTCAGAGTCCACTTTCCTTAAGGTGCTGGTATCGTTTACCGTATTTCTAAGGCTAACTTTAGAGCAAATAGTTCCAGTGACCTGAAATATCGCTGCACAACCTTACTAGTGGTCCCAATCCTGCTGATAAAACTTTTAATCGTGTATGAAAAAAATTTTGACCAAAATTCTATATTTGACGAAAAATGGCTATGCTCCGTTTTTCAATTTTGAGTAGTTTTCAAATTATTTTAACATGATTAATATAAGTAGACACAATCCAGACTAATAACTGAAAAATATAAAATTTAAAGTTATTAAGTTTTTAAGCTCAAACCAAACTACTTTCGGTGAGCGGACAGCGTGCAGCTGCATCTACTGCACCGAAAAATCGAAACTTACCAGAAAACGGAATTTTTATCGAAAATATAAAAAGAATTGAAAAAGCAGCAGAATTGACAGTTTACGAGTCTTGGTGTAGAATCTAAACGGTTGCAGTTTTTGAGCACCGGAGTTGGGAGCTACACATGGGTGCATTAGGCAGGTACTAGTTGGCGATTCACAAGTTTGGCCAATTGTGACATAAGCATAGGCCTGTTTACTGATCTGATGTAGTTTAAGGATGTTTACTACTGAAATTTTAAAAACGTTCTCGAATGGATATACGGGTCTGAAAGGATATTCCTTTGGGCTACTTTTTCGTTTAACGTCACTTATTCATGCATATTTAATAATTGTGGAAAACTGGCTACTTAAAATAACTCATAACAGCAATATTCAGACATATTCAGGGCGTGAAGAATGCGGGGGGGGGTAAATTTGCGAAAGGGGGAATATAAGTAAAATAACGTTTTTCGACCCCCCCAACAATTTCCAAAGCGTCTGTATATATATGTAAATATATATGTATATATATATACATGCATATATATACATATATACACACACACACACACACACACACACACACACACATATATATATATATATTGATATATATATATTGACAATATATATATATATATATATATATATA
>JASAND010013710.1:0-14957 GCA_030248195.1 Trissonchulus latispiculum
CTAATTGACAGTTTCATGGTTTTTCTCGGTAGTACACAGAGTATCTCTGAGGTGCTGGTTTCCTTTCGGGTATTTTTCACTGTTGTGATGTATCCACTTAGCAAGTGATTCAACTAACATTCAATAGTCAACCCAAAGTAAAGGAACTTAACACATTCAATAAGTTATAACTTTTCATTTTTAAAGTCTCTTCTTAACTTCATACACTACAACTGTAATCTTCTAATTCTTTGAGAAAATACTGAATAAGTCGTTTTCTTTGTCTTTGACAAATTGGACAGAAATTGGCAAAAGTTTTCCAAAACAAAAATGCTGAGGTTTTAAGGCGGGATTATCCAGAAGGTGCAAAACCAACCCTGAGTACCTTCAGAATACTGCATTTATCTCCAGAATCCACCCCAGTCATAATACTGGTTATGCTTTCCAACATATACTGTTCCCACACCTTCACTGTTGGCTGCCCTCCTAGCTTCTTGTCAATGGGCCACTCTTTGACAATAAACGAGATTGCATCGAGCCCTACTTTAGACTTACTTTGCACCGCGTTTCATACGTTTCTGTCGATTCTTGCTGGACCTGTCTGAACCGTCTGGGATTTTGCTCCGAATCACCTCAAACTTGCTCCAAATTTACTACGAGTATTCTGCTGCCTACTGCTCCCAAATATCTACTGTAATCTACACTTTCCTCTAGTACGTCGCTTGCTCATGCATATTTTTCAATGAGTGGATTGTCGAAGAATTGTATGTAACGGTGTCCCAATAAATGATGCTATTCATCCATGACAAATCCTACTCCATCGTTGTCATGATCACCGGGAACACTTGCGTTGAGGTTATTTCTGTTCGAAACATCCGAATCCTTTTGGTCAATAACTTCTATGCGATTCTGAATCTGCTCTAACGTAATAAACAATTGATGTGTGAGAATATCCACACAGAAAGAAACTAAAAAACACTAAATGCTAAATTAGAACTAAAACGTCTTGTAAACCAGGGGTTAGTGATGATGAGGATCCTCACCGGGAGCTTTAGAAAATAGTTTCTGTGTAACAAAAGGGATTAAACAGGAGCTCATTTCTTTGCTACACAGAGGCAGACATTGAGAAGATGAAGATCAACTTCTAGGTCTAACGACAAAGCTAACCAAGTGTGGTTCTAACTTAATCGAGACGGCCCGCAATAGGGTGCGTGAGCTCCTTATGCCTAGTTCCATTTTCACTACAGGTTTTAGCTACTTACCCGTAGAAATAAAAGCATCCAGTTCCTTAGCATTTCAGGAAGAAGATAATACCGTGTGTCCAGAATTTCTGTAGCAGTAATTCAGACCCATTTTTTCACTTACGTAACATATGCAACACTACCGAGGGCGGAACCACAAAACTGGCAGTAATTAATTGGGCAGCTCAAATGTCATTTACTCCCCGTAACGTCCACCATGTACTTCTAAAATGAAATTAACCTTGCGCTCCGAGATCCGAAGATTCATAGCAATTGTCGGATATTCGGTTTTACGTTCCAACCGCTGCGCCAACTGAGCAACCAATTCGCCAGTTCACCAATCTAGCAGCATTTCCTATTGAAACTGAAGTAATAATGAGTTAATGCGATGCAATGTGATCCAGGGACTAGTGCAGTTTAGCCTCTTCAATCTGAGAAACTTTGAGATAATATAAAGGAGTGTGGTGCGACCAAAACATCTGAGTACAAGCTTTGGTCTATTACAGCAAACCACCATTGGAGCAAACCTCAACAACCTTTTATTTTTTAAAATCGGAAGAGCTGCACATTTTGAGAATCTGGGAAATTCTAGAGTCACGGTTTCATTCACGAAAAATGCAAAATCTGTGATTTCACCGTACTAGTGGCAAATGAACTTCATAGGATTTAAACGAGCAATTATTAAAACTGTCCTTGTAACTTTCTTTTACTTGCTACTCCTCAACGCAGCAGCTTGTTTAAGTTTACTCAGTCCTCCATTTTCGCTTAGGTACCATGAAAATGTTTTCGCATAGATGTAAGAAGTGAAATCGTCACTGCAGCACCCGAGACTCAAATAATTCGGGACTCGGGTGAGATTTGAACCCACTACTTCCGGATCAACGTTCTGACTGCTGAACTACAGTAATGCCAATCTAGAAAGGAGTTCTTATTTAATGCACATTCTTTCAGTGTATCCAATCCTAGTATCCAATTCAAGGCACACTAAAATGTGAATCGAATGTATAACTTTTGTGTCGGTTTTTCATAGAAACTGGTTGCACATGTAAATGACTTGCGTACGAGCAAAAGGTAGTAACTCGCGTTTTTTCCTGCTGCGCCTCAGCGCAGCAGGTCTCTTATGTTTACTCTGCCACCTTAGCCTCCATGCAATAACATGTGAAAGATAGGGGATTGCATGAAAGCGTGTAAGCAATGCATCCAGAAGGCAGAGCATGATTTACACTTACACGCAATTTGAAAACTCTGATGACTCATAAAACAAATAAAATCACAACAAGTGGGCTCCTAAAAGGAGCAGCATCTCGCCGGTGGCCTTGGCAAATCAGATGTCTTTCAATTCCAACAAACTTGATCCACGTTTGCAGATTGGTTTTCTAACAAATTTTTAATTCTTAAGTTAAAACTCGCTCTATTTCTAAAATTGGTTGGCTGATGACACTTCTTAGCGGCTAGTAGCGCTTGTTGGCCTGAACCCGCTGCGAGGCAAACCGATAAAACGGTATGGTGCGTCGTTTTGTCGAATCCCCACGAGTATCCCTTTGCGTTCACCTGAAGGTACCTTTTCTCACAAGTTTCATAAATCTCACATAACTCTACCCTTACATTTTGAATTAGGTGGAGCTGCAGAGAACTCAGTGTCACGCATTTTTTCAGAGCTGTGTGCAACTGCATTCTAATTCGCAGCTGGACGTACTAGAGCTGGACAGGGACCGGTCCTCCGACTGCGACTGATGTCTGTAATCAAACTTTATCACCGCAAAACTTTGAGTTGCTAAGCTTTGAATTGAATCCCTCCAAAAAATCGACTTTCCTCTTATAAGGTGTTTTTAATGATTTTATTGAAAACTTTTGAAACTGAAAATACGAACATCTTCGTTGCAGCTTTAAGAAGGTATGGTTTTTGTGCACGAAGTTATTGTCACTCAAGTGTTGATTCTACCGACCGATCTCCCTCGGTAGTAAAACATTGTTTATGGAGTTGGTTTTTCTTCAGTTTTTAACCTTTATGTGATATTAATCTAATCAACTCTGGCCTGATCCCAAGAAGCTTTTAGAATAGTATATCTTCGTGCCGCTTAGCTGTCTGAGGGTGTGCCAAAGCAAAGTATTTTCATTTTAGCTTCTAATTTACACACTGCTATTCCTGCTCCACGGCTTTTTCATTGTCATAAAGGATGTTTGTAATTCGCCCAAAGAGAAAATAACATGTTGTAACGAACGGAGAATCTGGCAGTGTTTGAATTTTCACAACAAGTTGGCCAAAATTGTTATGACTTGATTTGAAAATTGGACCAGCGACTGCAACCTCCCGCGGGTCACGGCCGCGACCAACTCTGGCACGTACATACACAGCCTCACCATTCCAGTACACAGCATGACTAGCAAAACAGCATGTTTTCAAACATGTTTTCAAAAACGCAACTTCATGCAGTGCACTTGCTCTAATTAACTGACAATAGCTTGCGAAAGCTAATTTGCATATTTCGTTTCATGATATCGCTTTTCATTTTTCAACCGAAGGGGGTCTTGTTAAAAGAATTTTTCACACAGTTTACACCTGGGTAAGCGAAGGCCCCCTTGTTAAAAATTCAATTAAAACTATAATTGGAAAACGTCCTGCAATTACAAAATGCAGTTATGAGAATTTGGTGTACAACGACGACAAGTTTGGACCAGTCCCCCTCTGTACAAAAACCAAAATTGTTAGAAGGACACACATTGAACATAGGAAGAAAATTTAGCGTTAAGGATATGCAATTAATTTTGTCCCAGAAACGATAACAGCTAGGTTTTTCTTCAGTTTTTAACCTTTATGTGATATTAATCTAATCAACTCTGGCCTGATCCCAAGAAGCTTTTAGAATAGTATATCTTCGTGCCGCTTAGCTGTCTGAGGGTGTGCCAAAGCAAAGTATTTTCATTTTAGCTTCTAATTTACACACTGCTATTCCTGCTCCACGGCTTTTTCATTGTCATAAAGGATGTTTGTAATTCGCCCAAAGAGAAAATAACATGTTGTAACGAACGGAGAATCTGGCAGTGTTTGAATTTTCACAACAAGTTGGCCAAAATTGTTATGACTTGATTTGAAAATTGGACCAGCGACTGCAACCTCCCGCGGGTCACGGCCGCGACCAACTCTGGCACGTACATACACAGCCTCACCATTCCAGTACACAGCATGACTAGCAAAACAGCATGTTTTCAAACATGTTTTCAAAAACGCAACTTCATGCAGTGCACTTGCTCTAATTAACTGACAATAGCTTGCGAAAGCTAATTTGCATATTTCGTTTCATGATATCGCTTTTCATTTTTCAACCGAAGGGGGTCTTGTTAAAAGAATTTTTCACACAGTTTACACCTGGGTAAGCGAAGGCCCCCTTGTTAAAAATTCAATTAAAACTATAATTGGAAAACGTCCTGCAATTACAAAATGCAGTTATGAGAATTTGGTGTACAACGACGACAAGTTTGGACCAGTCCCCCTCTGTACAAAAACCAAAATTGTTAGAAGGACACACATTGAACATAGGAAGAAAATTTAGCGTTAAGGATATGCAATTAATTTTGTCCCAGAAACGATAACAGCTATCTCGCCATTAGGCGAGATAAAAGATCGCTGATTTAATGAAATGAAACAGGTTTGTTTGTCAGATACTGTCAGTTAATAGAGATGAGGACGAGCCGGGATTTTCCGGCTCGGCTCGGCTCGGCTCGGGAGAAAATCTGGTCGGCTCGGCTCGGCTCGGCTCGCGAGCATACCCGGCTCGGCTCGGCTCGGCTCGGAAGAATATTGAAAGTGGGTCGGCTCGGCTCGGTTCGGCTCGAACAGCTTGAAATTTGAAATTTGACCGATTGCACCGAATTGTGTATTTTCCACGTTGTTTTTGACAAAAGGCCTAAAACTGCTGTTTAGCTTTTGTGTACCATTGTGAATCACCAAAATTCCATTATTACCGAGACACTGCGAGCTGCAGAGTCCAACGATTATATATAAGGTTTAATGATATTGATATTTGGCAAATGTATATTCTATGAAAGTAGGCGGGCACACATTCATGTTTCATTAGCTTAAAATTTATTATTTCATTCTATGTATACAATATGGAAAGGAACCACTGATAAACGCCGAAAAAAACACGAGAAAACTTTATGTTTTCCGCAGTCTTGAGAAAAGGCATAATCTGCTAAATTACAAAATGCTTGAGAACTCAGCAGTAAAACTCAGAATTCTTTTACATTATTTTTTAAATTTTAAAAAATTTCAAATCCTCTAATTGCTCTCTGCCGATCGTAGCCATAATCGTAGTCACTTTTAATTATGCAGAATAATTTGAAACTCTAAATTAATAGTATCTCTTGATAGTATGTATTTCTGTTATATAATTTACAACCTTTTCTGCTATCTGATAAATTGCTACAAACACCCAAAGCCACAGTAGTAAGACAATGCAAATTTTAATTGTAATATTTTTGATAATACCAATTATGATAAGTTGAATTAATTAAGTAAAAATGTTTCTTTCTAACTACACCAAACATAAGTTGACTACAATCACAGCCTAACGTTTAAACTAAGTTGGCGTGGAATGAAGGTATGAATAAAGACAAGGAAAAACGGAAACTAGACGACCAAGTTGAAAACAAAAAACAGAATTCATTGAATTTGTTGGCTATTTTGTTTGAACAAAGTCAGAAGTAATTACACTGAACTTAAAATTTTTCGATAGGGTCGGCTCGGCTCGGAGTTTCAAATCTCCGGCTCGGCTCGGCTCGGGAGAATTTGTTGCCGGCTCGGCTCGGCTCGGCTCGCGAGCCGAGCCGAGCCGAGCCGAGCCGAGCCGAGCCGAGCCGAGCCGAGCCGAGCCGCGAGCCAAAATCCTCATCTCTATCAGTTAAACTCTTTTACAGCTTTTTGCAGACATCAGCTGACCAGTCTGCAGATTGTTATGAAGTTAAGATAAAGCTCAAATTGCACGCTTTCTAAACCCTACAAAGCCTGTTAATTTGAAATGCTTCCTATTATTTTGATGCCTGCTTATATCATATAATATAAAAACCCACAAGAATCCTTAGTTAATCTCGACTTGCTAATAATTCCTGAAATTTCTCGCAAATCCTGAAATTTCTCCGGAACATTTCTAAAATTAACTTCGTGTCATAGCTGACCCTTCAAACCGCCCACAAGGCGTAAATTTATGGGAGCCTAGGTGCGTTTCTCACATAGTCGGTGATGGACAAATCTCTATCCTTGCGAACCGCCTGGGGTAGTTGTTGCTCGGTGTCAGCCATTCCAACGTTTAAATTTAAAGTTATCATCAAGCGGACACTGCTCCTAACGGGACAAGTACCAACTGTGGTGAGGCGTACCGGAAAAAGTTTGCCCGGCCTCCAAACTAGTGTTATTTGGAAGGTTTTAGTTGAGCAAAGTCAGACTACAAATATTATGTAGTCACTGCAATGGTTAATGCAGTGGCCACTGAATTTAACTAAGACTACGCAGCAAACCGAGCAAATAAGGCTATGCAGACTATAGCACAGTTTTCCAACCCATCAAAGACTGAAATCTCATTGTCGCAATAAATAAGGATTATTGACAAATTTTTCAGCAGTTATTTACCCAACATGTTCAACGGACACTTAAAACCGTTTTTTTGTACAAATGCCTCATTTGTCTTCTTCGTTTAGTCATACCAGGGAACCGATTCTTTGCATCCATTCGATTTCTGGTATTCTTCTTGTTTTTTCTGTTCCGAGATCTTCTCCCATATTTCTTTTTCCGTTGATTTCTACGTTTTATATTTCCTAATTTTCTCCTTGTTTTTCGGTTTCCTCTTCGAGTCTTTTGGCGACTTTTGCTTGTCTGCAAATGCCCACAGTAATAACAGAATCCCAAGTAAGCGTAGCAATCCTTGTAACCAGTTGGACCCGAAAGGCTGAAGCAATAGAAGGCCTTGGGAACATAACCTGATCTTGGCATCACTTTATAGGCTTTATATATCAAACCTTTATAATCAGTGTTAATTTGTGAATCGTCATCTTTTAACCTGATATAAACTTTATCAGTAAGTAGCAGTTGCAGTTGTTGGTTGACGGCTATAACCCGATCTGCATTTCCCAGCACGGACCTCAGTTCTATCCTGCTTCCATTTCTAAACATAACAAATTCTATAACGTTCCGCATAATACTAAGCAGCTAACTTAGCCAGTTTCTGTCTTTTTATTCCGGCTAGAGCCGGAATACCTAATACGGGAACATAGCATGTTTTGTGTGCATTTCTGTACTGGGCTTGGAAAATGCACTATGTTTAACGTGTGTCTAGCTATGTATCATTTTTTGCATTCAAAATATGCAAATTAGGTTACGAAAGTTAAGCTGTTGTTAGTTTACAACAGTTTGTTGTAGCCAGAGAAAATGGTTAATGGTGAAATGAGAACTGAATTGGCCCGGCCCGCACCCAATTTTTTTCCTATCTCGGCCCTGCCCGGTCCGTTCCACCGTACGCCCGGCCCAGGCCGGCGGGCCTGACTGAACTCAAGTGAACTGCTCTGCTGAACTCCCTTTTGAGAGCTCCTTAATCCAGTTGTATTCAATAAAGAGCTGTTTCATTTACTCAGTTTTTAAAAATTTGAAGGATTTTGCCTCTTCGCATTTCTACGACGCTGCTAGGTCCTTAACAGATTCAGT
Source organism: Trissonchulus latispiculum (assembly GCA_030248195.1). NCBI lineage: Eukaryota > Metazoa > Nematoda > Enoplea > Enoplida > Ironidae > Trissonchulus > Trissonchulus latispiculum. Next base: position 7,915 of record JASAND010013710.1, read on the forward strand.
AATGCCGAAGTTATCGTTGTTTCAGTAGCCGATTTTAGTTTCAGATTCAGTCGTTGGACCAAAATACTTTCAGCCTAAGTTTAAGTTTAGTCGGCAATTCAAAATAATTTCAGTTTTAGTTAAAGAAAAGTACGGTTACCAGACTTCAGAGTTCACATTAAGTATAATTTAAATATTATTCAAGCTGTCCTGCAGCAACATTAAAAATCCCTGCTTAACGCTTTAGCCCTCCTCGCCCACCTTGGATCCAGGTCTTTTCACATCCTGTGCTCATCTGTTTTAGTGCTCATCCGCCATTCCTGTTGGTATCATGATTTGCAAAGACTGGGAGTCACCTCATCAGCCATTTCCGATTTGGCGCGATCCCTGATTGCTTCTCTCTCTTCCAATTCTCTGTCCTCTTACTTGGGCTATGTTTCTCAGTTTATGCGGTGGCACGCTGCAGTTATCCCCGATTCGGATCCTTTTCCACTGGATGCCCTAAAAGCGTCCCTTTTTGTTTGTTCCAAACAGTCGTTATCGTACTTCAGCTGATAATTGATTTTGCATTGACGGTTATTTTTTTATCTCGCCTTTCGGCGAGATAGCTGTTATCGAAACTGGCTCAGTATAAACTGCATTGCGACAGCGCTAAGATTTCTACATATCCACAGAGCTGGTTCCTGCTTGTGTTTTTATCACGAGGGGGCAATGGCTAAACTTTGACGGTGGTTGACTAATTCCTTCAAGCAGAATTTTTAATAAGGAAGATCTGAATTAAAATAAATTAGATTTAGATTTTATAACCCATATGTTTCTGGAGGGGCTCCATTTTAATACTTTTGCAAGCAGCTAAACTGAAAACACAAGGCCCTCCTTTGGTTGAAGCAAAAATTAATCATTTCGTAGAATTTGCAGCAATATGCAAATTAGCTTAGAAAGTTGGCACAGTTGCACCATTATTTCTGAGATTGCCCGGCGGCACTACGAATTCTATAATTTCAACTAGTCAGCCTTGTATAGACACGGCTAAGCGCATTGCTCTAGTCCTTCCCGCATAACACGTTTGTGCCAATTTTGTAGATTCTTTAGATTTAGGATGTATTGAACTTCTCGCAATTTAAGATGCAAGTAGCATGTCTCCAATATCTAGTCAAGATTTCAAGTGTTTCGTGAAACGAGATAAACTTAAACCAAATTGCAACGTTCCCAAATATCTATTGCTATTCAATAAATTACAACCTGAGGACTTGCATTATCGGGAACGTCATGGATAACTTAGGCTTCAAATGCGAATTAGGCTTAGACATTAGCATTAAGTCGTCCACATGATCAGTTTACTTTTAACAAACAGCATTTGCAATTCCTAGAGGGAGGGGGCGGACAGACATACCCCTCGCGTTTGGTAAGGGTAACTAAAAGATGTCTCCGTTTAGTGGTGGTTAGCCTTCTGCTATTCTTAAACGCTAATTCTTAAACGTTTTTGGTGCAGTGCATGGTTAGATTGGTTGAATCAGATTGGCTGTTGGGGACTTACTTCAAATGGGGGCCTTTATTGGAAATCAGCTTAAACAACCGTACTCCTCTGTTCTACCCTGTAGTAGTGTTGTTGACTGGCCCAATTTTTCGTGGGCCGGCCGGCCCAGCTGGCGACGCCAGCCGGCTGGCCAGTACCGGCCGGCCGGCCAGTGCCACTTTTCGCAGGCTATCCAAAATACAAATAAAAATTAACATTTTTGATAGTCTTCAAGGCAAATTTTAGCAAGTTTAAGGCGATAAGCTGCAGAAACTGTCACTGGTCGGTCGGCCGCCTCGCATTTGACCGCCCGGCTTGTCGCTGACCGGCCGGCCGGCCTGTGCCTGACCGGCCGGGCGGCCGGCCCAGTCTGGACCTGGGCCGGCCGGTCTCCGGCCGGACGGCCGGCGGCCAGCCGCCGGCCAGCCGGTCTAGGCAGGGCCGGTGCACAACACTACCCTCTAGTGGTTACTCTTTTTCTCATAAATATTGAAGAATTATGAACGATGATTACGAAATTAAATCTCAGCACCGAGATAATGCTCCTTTTAGAAGCCGACTTGTTACTTTGAAACTGGATTGTTCAGCCTCCCCTTTCCAGCCTTACGACGCACAAGCACTAGTGTAGCCAGAGACAGTTGACTTTTATAACAACGCGCTTAACTTTATTCTCATCTGATAACAACTAACCAAAACTACAATTGAGTGGTACGATAGTTACGAATTTTCATTGGAACGATTAGTCATTAACTATCGCACTTGATATAATCTCATAACATTTCCCTCTCTTGAAAGAGTCAGGCTCTATCTTCCATATCGGGTTTTCTCATATTCCAGCGGAGTTTCATGAGTGACCGGTTTTCGCTGTCTTTGCGGATATCTTCTAGCTGGAGGCGGAGCGTGAGGCTGAGGGTGTTCAAGGTTATTGTCAATATTAAATTCCAAGGACAGGCAATACCAGCGGATTTGGTTCTCTTCGATGCAATTCCGGGTTTTCGGTAGCATAGGTTCGGGGAATAAACCAATCATCGTCGGTGTTTAGGTTATTCGTGGATGTTCTTTTCTTCACATGGCTGATATGCCGGCGATATATCTTTCCGTATGAATCTAGTACATCCACCATTGAATTGCTTATCACGTCGTGGATGACCCCTGGCAACCATTTCCAGTTCGAAGTTCCACCGCCAAAATATTTGAACCAAACTAGCTGCTTTTTTCTGAAATTGCGGATTCTCAGCCATAGGCTTCCTTCTGGCGAAGAACGTCCGATAGCGTTTGCATCTAAAACTTTAAACGATGCCCAAAGGAAGTATTCTCAGACTGAGAAAGAGGCTTATTCTATTGTATTTGGCGCCAAGAGGTTCTACATGTACCTAATTGGCCACTCATTCACCTTACAAACAGACCATAAACCGTTGACTTCAATATTCCATCCATCGAAGGCTCTCCCTGTATTGTCCCTAAGCCGGTTACAAAGATGGGCAGTCACCTTAATGTCGTTAAAGTTTCAGATTGAACATCGGCGAACTGAAGCACATGGCAACGCAGACGCCTTATCCAGAATGCCTACGTCAGATTGCAGTGCTGCAGATGATCCAGCAAGTGTCGAAGTGAACGCTGTGACTGCTTTTTGGTTGAGCACCAATCCAGTTCCAATAACGCTCAAGGAACTACAGATTGAAACTGCCCAAGACGGTGAGTTGCAAAGAGTTTGCAATTACATGCAAAGAGGTTGGCCAAAACATGTTCCGGAAAACCTTTCAGCCGTTGCTATGAAAAAACAAGAAATTTTCATTGTGAATGGGCTTATCTTATGGGGCCACCGAATTTTGATACCCAAAAGTCTTAGATCTAGAGTGCTCTCAGAAATGCATAAAGGGCACTTAGGTCAAACGAGGATGAGTTCTCGGTGCCGCCAGTATGTTTGGTGGCCACGAATAGATGTGGACATTCGAAACGTGGTGAGTTCTTGCAGTCACTGCCAAACAAATAATGATAGCCCCAGAGCACAGCTGGCGCCTTGGCCTAATCCGTCGCGTTCCTGGGAACGACTTCATGTTGACCATTTAGGGCCCTTTCATGGAACTCACTGGCTAATTGCTGTAGGCAGTTACTCACAGTGGGTTGATGTGCAACCGGTCAGCAACTTGACTAGTAGATCCACAATTGCAATCTTGATGAAAATGTTTGCAATATATGGAATTCCTAGAACTCTGGTTAGCGATAATGGTGGGTCATTCACTTCGTCAGAGTTTGAAAATTTTTGCAAATCACAGGGAATCGTCCATCTGCGATCGCCACCACATCACCCTCAATCCAATGGTCCAAGATTCGTTAAAACTTTTAAACAAAAGCTGGAGAAGCTCCCGTTCAGATCGCAATATGAACGTGATTTGGCTGTTGCAGAAATGTTGCTGGCATACCGAAGCACCAAAAACGACACCTCCTGTTCACCTGCTGAACTGCTATGGGGCCGGAATCTGCTTACCAAGTACAACCACTGGAGGGAAGAACCACAAATATACCACTCCTCCTGCTTGACAATGGGGACGATTGGTGCTGCCCAATCTGAGTACGCCACCGGCTTCAAGATACCCTCGTTTATCTCTTTCTCAAGGGTTGCCTTTACTTTGTCCACCAGCGCAAACGGCAGTGGTCTGGCAGTATAAAATCGAGGACGCGCACCATCTTTCAGGGTAATAACTGCCTCCGGTAGGGTCAGGGCTCCCAGATCTGAACCAAAAATTTTTCCGTAACTTCGAAAAAGGGACTTCAGATCATTATCATGGGTGCTGGTATAATGGCATTTGGCACTAACCTCCTGTTCAGGATCGTTGACACAGCCTTTGGCAACTTGTGACCAGTCAATCTGCAAATTTTCTAGCCACGGTCTTCCAGCTAGACTAGCTGTATTTCCATGTACGACATATAGATCAAGAGGCTTTGCAGTATTATCATTCATGCTTCTAGCCAGTACTGTTACCTTTCCAATTACTGGAACTTCCGTATTTGTGTAGGCTTTAAGCCGTACGTTTGTCGGTTTCAGTTCCATGCCATCGCTGATTTTCTTCCAGACCGCTTCACCCACTAAGGACACACTGGCACCAGTGTCAATCTCCATCGAGAGCCAGTGACTGTTGATCTGAAACCAGGTTTTCCATGAAGCAGTATTCGGACTTTGTATTTGGTGTAGTTCTCATATTTGCTGATCTTCAGGGAATTCTTTCCAGGAATGTGAGGACTCTTCCTTGTCGTCGAGCCTTTCATCAGTAGAATCTTTCAGCTGCAGAATGGGGGCCTTTAAGGACTATTGGGATCGTTTTTGAGGCACTCTTTGCGGTTGGCGGCAAACCTTTGCGAAATGACCAATCTTTCCGCAATTACGACAGCTTTGACCCCTTGCAGGACAGTTATGGTCTTTGTTAGATTTCCAACCACATCGAGTGCAGTTGCGCAATGAAATCTTCGTCGATCTATTGGACCCAGATCTGTCAGTCCAATGAATGTTTCCAGAGGTAGTACTTTTGACATCGCGCATTTGCTGCAACTGATGGGCGTCTGTTTCTGAGGTTTCGAGTGTCATTGCCAACTTTACTGCTTTCTGAAAGGTCAAATCTTTCTCGCTGAGCATTTTTCTTTGAATTCCGGAGTTGGTTAGACCCACGATGAACCGACCTCGCAAGAGTTCGTCCATTAGTTCAGGTCCGAATTTGGCTCTTGCTGCGAGACGTCTCAAACGTGCAACGAATTCGCTGACTTTGTCTGATTCTTCTTGGAAAGCTGAGTGGAAACGGAATCTTTCCATGAGTTGTGTCGGCTCGGGATCAAGGTGATCTCGCAGGAGGTTGCATAAACTTTGAAAGGTTTTGTCCTGGGGTTTCTCTGGAGAAGCAAGTGATTTCAGCAACTCGTAGGTTTGACTGCCAATGGTTGATATGAGGTATGCAGTCTTCAGGTTGTCATCGTGAATATTTCTCACCAACAGGGACGCTTCTAGTCTTTCCTGATACGAAGACCAGGTCTCCGTGGCACTGTCAAAGTTAGGAAATGTCAAAACATCCATTTATCGCAGCGCCAGTTTTATAACAACGCGCTTAACTTTATTCTCATCTGATAACGACTAACCAAAACTACAATTGAGTGGTACGATAGTTACGAATTTTCATTGGAACGATTAGTCATTAACTATCGCACTTGATATAATCTCATAACAGTTGACAACTTGCCAAGGATCGGCAAAGAAATAGATTATTGATCAATTCGTCACTCAATTCGGCTGTGAGCACGCTGGAGGAAAACTCGCAAACCATAGGTGATAAGAAACCTAATCATCGGACGAAGAAAATCCTGCCGCAGTATGAACTTTCTGTTGGAACCAAACTTCGTTATAAATTAAAGTTGGCGAAATAAAAATGAAATAATCAGAAGCTGAATCCAAACCAAGCAGGATTTCACTGTTTTTCGCTCAACAGTGTATGATATCCTCCAACTAACCTTTTCTGTTGTTGACCGTATCTCCCATAAAACGCAAAGTTAGACAGTTGTTTTCAAGCGATCACATATAACCAAAATTTGTGCAATATTGTAAATGCAAAACTCATGCTTATCGTGCAAAACCGAACGGCCCAATTTCAAAATCCTACGATTAGAACTGTGCCAAAACAACCTCACTTTCTAGTTAGCCAAGCCAAGCCATGACTGAAATATCGATTTGTCTTCGTCTCTAATGCTCAATCTAGTGAATCCCAGGTCATTTGGGGGAGGAGGTACAGTGTATTTCAATGACAACATTCTGCAGGATCAGAAAGAAAGCCAGTGAATTCTGCAGAGTTTTGTAAACAGTAGACCCAAAGGAGTGCCCTACAAACATGATTGAAAACGAATAGATTTACTCAGAACATGATTGTACTGATGCAGTGTACGAGTCGAACGGTACATGACCATGCTGAGTGGCACGTGTCCATGTTGTAAGGAACTATCTGCTTGCGAACGACAGAAGACCGTAGTCAGAGGCATAATTCCGTGGTTAGGAGTTCACGTAAAGGTGCTAAAACTGACGAGTAACCAGCGGACCCCTCTGTTGGGAGTGGTTAAAAAAGATTGGTATGGGCGGGCTGTTGTAGAGTGATATGATGCCCAATAAAAAGAGTATAAGAGTAGTGCCAATTTTTATATTTATAGCTGAGAGAACACAGAACACCACGAGGTAAGTGGTCAATGAGATTCACACTGCATAGTTATATTTCTAACAAGTTATCATTATACTCACTTAAACCTAAGTAACTTAACTAACTTTATTAACTTCACTAACCAAAACTAATTTTAACTGAACTAAACTAACTACCTAACTTAAAACGTTAGTCCTATCAGGAGTAATCCTATCTATTAAATAAAGTGCAAGTCTAATTTTTGAACAGGTGTTTCTAGATTTTGCTAATGTTTTGCATTCTTCATAATTTAAGCAGTAGTTTTGTTCAAAGTACGGGCAAGTTTACGTTCAAATTAAACTTATTTCCCAGCTTCTAATTTTGCTTGCATTTCACTCCAC
>JASAND010013712.1:0-14870 GCA_030248195.1 Trissonchulus latispiculum
TTTCTCTGACTTCTGCAACTATTCCTCAAAGATGGAAAGAGTCGAGTGTTACCCCAATTTGCAAAAACAAGGGAGCATCTAATTGTGTTGAAAACTACAGGGATATCAGTATAATATGTAATTTCATGAAACCACTTGAAAGGTCTGTTAATCAATATTTGTTGAACTTTTGCTGCAGTAGGGGGATCATGTCCTCTAAGCAATGTGGGCTTCTGTCTGGGAGGTCTACAACAACTAATCTGTTACTTGCCTTGAATGACTGGGTTAATGCATTTGATGGGAGGTTATGTGGATGTTATTTATTTAGATGTGCAAAAAGCTTTCAACACTGTACCGCATGGGAAGCTCTTATTTAAATTGGAAAAATTGGGAGTTTCTGTGATTTGTTTTCTGTGATTCGGCATTTTTGAGCTGGTTTTCGAAAACTTTCCTTTTCTGAATCGCAGGGGCAACCAGAGTAAAAAATTGGGAATGAGTTTTCTGACTAGTCATTAGTAACTACTGGAGTCCCTCAGGCGTCAATTCTCTTTCGAACTCCCTTCCTTCTATATGTAAATGACTTACCTTCTGTTATTACCTCTTCAAATATTCTCATGTATGCTGATGATGTTAAATTGTATTTTGTCTTCAAAAAGAACTGTTGGTCATTGGACTTACAGACTGGTTTGGATGCGATTTTAGATTGATGGATGAAGCTCGCAATCAACCTTGGCTACGCATAAGTGCCCGTTCTTCATTTGGGCTACTTTAATGAAATGAGATCTTATTTCCTGAATCAGTCTCAACTGACTCCGACAAATTCTGCTCCTTGATCTTGGTGTTTTGATGACAACAAATCTTCGATTTCAATGATCACTGTGGTGCCATTGCATTGAAAGCTTATAGGGTTTTTGGCTGCTATCTTTAACAATTTTGCTACTAAAAATGTTAGTATTCTATTGAAATTGACTGTAGCACATGTACCCCCAATCTTGGAGTCAAATTCTGAAGTTTGGAACTCCAGCTACGTATCCGATATTGAAATACTTGAAAAAGTCCAAAGATACTTCACTCTGAGACTACTTTTTCCTAGGGTACTTCCGTATGAAGAACGTCTCTTAGTTTTTAATCTGCATTCTTAGAATCACGTCATTTATTTAAAGATCTTGTAATTACTTATAGAATCATCAATGGATATACCCATATAAATCCTGAAATTTCATTTGAATTATTTTTATCTGATAGAGAGCACAGGGGTCATTCTTGGAAATTGAGACTACCAAGGTATAACCTGACCTGTAAAAAAAGCATTTCTTCTCTGTTACATGATTCCATTTTGGAACCAATTACCAGCGAGCAGAGTAGAGGCTGCCAGCACGGAGATTTTCTAGGGATCGTTTCAAGCACCATCTTAATTTGACTTAACTTTTGTTTACGTACCTTATATACTCTCGTATTTTTGTTTGCTTGCGTCTTTGTCTTTTTCTCTATATACTCACTGCTTTCAATAAATTGCTACGAATTTCGAATTGAACAAAATTTAGGTGTCTTCGGGAAAATGCATGACTAATGCAATCCTTTGGGCATAGGTGTATCAGGCTACAGATTGCCCCCTGTGAACCTCCCCCATTGGCCGGACCTCCCTCCCCCTAAAATGGGGTCAAACCAAGAGAGAATATGTAATATTTTTGCAAAAAAGTTTTGCAATTTTCGAAAATTTTTGAAACAAATTCAGAAATATTGGCTAGAATTTGTTAAAACTCTAAAAAACAGGATTTAAAAACGGAATATAAAGTAGTTTTAATCTAATTTATATCGAAAACAGTAGACTGTATGGCAAAAGAAGGGCAAATTTTAGCTGAAAAATTTGGGTACAGTTTTGGGTAAAAATTCCGATTTGAGACCCCCAAGCCAGATTTGGACCTTTTACTCCCCCCAATCCAAACAGGTGCTACTGGTACACCTGTGCCTTTGAAAGCTAGAGATCGCAAGGAATTGTTTAAAAAAATCGGCAAATTTTTGCTAAAAATCGAAAAATGTTTGCCAACATTTGAGAAATTTTTTGGAAAATGAAGGTAAAATTTGCTACAATTTGGCAAAAATTTTGGATTCCCCCAAAACAAGTCGCCGGATGTTTGGGTCGGGCCCCCCCTTCAAAAAATCCTGGCGCCGCTACTGCGATGGGGAATACATTTTTAGGAAAAATGGACGTCAAATAAACTTCAGTTCAGGTATTCCCTCCAAGTTCCCTAGTGCCACAAAAGTGTTTTCGAGGTTTGTAACTAATCGTATTGGTCCGTTGTGAGCTTAACATACGTAAGGCCAAACTTAAAAATGACAAAATTTGTTTTGCGCATTTACAGCTCCATCCATAAGTATATAGCAACGTATTCTTTCAAGCTTGACCGGATATATATACGTATTATATAATGTCATCTTTGTTTTAGTTTGATGATCCTTGGAGTTCTGGACGGGTTTACAGTCGTTTATTACCATGCATCGCAATCCTTTTAAAACTGCAATGAACGTATGTACATTCCACGTACGTACCAGTTGTTAAAACATTGCAGTTTTAGAAAGTTGTTATGCATGATCACTCTGTTGTGCATCATATTCACAGAATTTTTCTGCAAATTATATATGTCCTGGATCCACTACGATCCGATTTCATCCGGCACTTTCTTTTGGGTATGTATATACGCGTGTTAATAGCTGTATATATAGTATATATGACTTCCGTACTCACTTTTGGTCATATTTCGGACTCAGAAAATGTTGGCAATCAAAATTTCTAGTCTAAATATAAACTAAATTAGAACTGATTCAGGGATTAATGTTTTTTGGTGCTTAAGACTGCTGAAAATGTGATTTTTAATGCACACACATCAAAAACCATTTAGGGGATAGGGGAGAGTTGCAAAATCGCTGAGGAAGAACCCCAACCCCCAAATCTCCGTATATAACCCATTGCATGTACTTATATTTGTTATTGCAAAATAATACCATATATGTATACGCATACGAAATTGTAAATACGCGCATGTAAACATATTGTAAATATGTATATAAATGAAATGCAACAATAGCCAAAGCGAAGAGCGTCCAAACTAGGTATCCTAGAGGGCTTTTTATTGTAGTCCCCGTTGCTTCCTTGCAAATGTTTTGAATTTTGAAATTTTTGAAAATTTTGGTCAATCCAAGTGCCAAAATTTGGCAAACTTTGAACCCTGAACTACCGGAAGACTACTGGAAAGACAAAACAGATTATATGTATATTACACAACATGTAGGGTAAGTATTACGTATTATGTATACCGATGATATGTGCCATACTGCTCTGAACACTTTGCTTGACTTTTACTTGACTTACGGCCGATTGCACCAAATCGGACTAGCTATTCTGAGAATACAGTTATTCCGGAATAGCTATTCCAATTCTCATTTTATTCCGACATTCCGTTGCACCAAACCAGATTAGGATTAGCTGAGCTAATACTATTTTATTCTCAGAATAAAATAAGAATAGGAATAAATATTCTTATTTTCGTTTGAAAAATCAAACGGTGCCAAATGCCATACTCAACCAATCAGATTATAGTAGGTTTTGTCACGTTTTTCTGAACTTATTCCTATTCTTATTCTGATGTTAGCCATTTTCTGATTATAATTTTAAGTTGAGCAAGCAAGGAACTGAAATTTAAAAATGCACTAGTACTAATAACTAAGGCGCTGGGTATTGGGTTGCAGGTTACATTTCCGCAAAAGCAGACTTTAGGCATAGAATTGTACGTAAACACAAATAGTCAAAAATTTTGCCAGTTAACATTGATAGCGCTTAGGAAAATATGGGCATACGGCAAATTCGATTTGAATCAGTAATTAACATTTTAAAACGCAAATACGAAGAATTTGCTTTGCCTAACATGGATAAGCAGGTATGAATAAGTCATACGGAAAGACGGTTCTTGATGTCGCAAATATTTAAGTGTTAAGTTATGTTAAGAAAATATTTCATAGATCAAAAATTCAGGAAATCTTTTAAAATATGGGCTTAAACTTGCTCTTGAGGAAGAATAGGAATAAGAATAAATAAGGGACTTATTCGCATTTTATTCCGGAATAAGTATGGTGCAATGCTCTTAATCTTATCCTATTCTTATTCTTATTCTGATTTTATTTTTATTTGGTGCAATGGAATGCTTGCTATTCCGATTTTATTCCGGAATAAAATAGGAATAAGCCTATTCTAATCTTATTCTTATTTGGTGCAATCGGCTGTTAATGGCCGTTCCAACCGCTATCGGTTATTGGCCTCTTCCATCGACAGTATTCTCCATTGCACTCTGTCCATAGCAAGGGTTTCCAAATGATGTAGCCAGGTTTGATCGTAGGCCCGGCGACTCAGAAGGAAAGGCCTCAGCACAATCTTTTCGGCGGGCTTTTTCATGTGACGTAGGGTGGTTTTTCTAAAGCCCCCAGGAGGTCGCTTCCAATCGGGGGCAGGTAGAGACTGGACCACTTGTTTGGGTAGCCGACTCTCTGGCATGCGGAGAACATGCCCGAAGTACTTCCATCTTCATCTCACCACTTCATGGGTAGCGGAGGTGTCGAGGCCACACCGCCTTCTGACCTCTACTTGGTAATTCGATCGCGATAGTTCACTTTCAGGATTCGTCGCAGGCACGAGTGGTCGAAAACATCTAAACGGTTTTCATCCGCAACCTTTAAAGGCCACGTTTCGTTCGCATACAGAAGAACTCAGCGTACAGATGCATTATATATCCTGATCTTCGTTTGCAACCTTATATCTCTTCGAGACCACAGCGTCTTCAACCTGGCGAACGTTGCTGAAGCCTTCTGAATCCGACTTGACACATCATTCCCGACTTCACCTGTGGTTGTGATGTTGCTTCCCAGTTAGCAAAAAGAATCCACAGCATCAATCGCGTCTTGGCCAATCGAAAGGCGGACTGCTCCTGGGTTGCAACACGAACGCACTTTCGATTTTGAACTGCTCAAGACTAGCCCAAGCTTTCCAGCTTCAGCAGCTACGCGATTAATCATTTCCTGTGCCAAGACTGGAGATTTTGCAAGAAGGGCAACGTCATCGGTAAATGTGAGGTCTGTGATAGTGGTACCAGACGGATACAGTTGCACACCGCCAGGGTGGTTGTCCAAGGCATTCTCTAAGATTCTATCAATTCCGATGCTGAAGAGGTCTGGAGATAGAATGCTGCCCTGTCGTACTCCTGTACGCACGGTAAACTCGCTTTCTTCCCCATATGCGCGGATCTTGCAGCGGGTATAGAGCACTCATAATTTTGCAAGTCGTTGGTGGCACACCCAGCAGATTCAGGAGCCCCCAAAGACTTCTGCGATGGACGCTGTCGAATGCTGCCGTGAAATTTAGAAAGACAATGATGGTAGGGCGTCGAAATTCGTGCCGAGTTTCGAGAAGCTGGCGGATAGTAAAGATCTGGTCGATGCAGCCTCTTCCAGGTCGAAAACCTGCTTGGCTTTCCCTAAGGGGTCGTAGCCGGTTCAGGATAACTGCTTCCAGAACTTTGCAGGCTAGGCACAGCAGGGATATTCCTCGGTAGTTTTTGCATTCACTCTTATTGCCCTTCTTGAAGAAAGGTAGTAATATAGCCACCTGCCAATCTTCCGGAATTGTACCCTGGTCCCAAATCATGTTGAATAGGTTGCAGATGCTGTTTGCAAGTGTAAAATCACCAGCTTTGAGTAGCTCAGGATTTATGTTGAACACTCTGCTGCGACCTGGGGATGACCTAGAGTTGGCGGCGAAAACCCTACATTTCAGAATTGAAGAGCATTCGAGCAGCCCCCCCCCATAAGTTAGTCATTTTTTAGCGATTTTTAGCAGTTTTTACACAAAAAACTCACAAAAATTCGAGCGAATTCTCCAAAAATATGCAACCAGTTTGGTGGTGTCTCCCCCACTCATCAATGGGGGTGACATGAAGACCCATAAGAAATGTAAAATCTCAAATGAGTATCTCTAATCTCTCTACTGCTTTTGTACTCAATTGTACGTATATATATGCAACCTGCTTTCTAAGGCTCCGGCGGCCGGACCGACGGACCGCTTCTACTGACAGAATCCGCCGCATCAGTATTTCCATTGGTTTTGGTCGTCAACAATAGAATATACGTACATACGTTTTATTAAAAGCAATAATCTATGCTCACCCATCGTTACCAGAAATCCGCTGTCTATTATTTATATGATAGTTTGAATGTTGAACAACAAACTACAAGCAGATGGTTGGCTTATATACAAGAACGGATATCTTGATTATACAAATTTCAAATATATGTAGAGGTCATAATGCAGTAGTAAGGTAGCAAATGCAATTGCATTTTTATTGTCACTGACAAGAAACAAGCGTGCCAATAAAAATTATATTTGCATAAGCGGCGACAACTGTTCATTAAAAATAAGTGATATATAGGTGATAGGAAAATGCAATCTGAAACAGCGAAAACCACAAGAGTATGGATATATACGTAAAAGTAACCTGACAATTGACTGACACAACCTGGGAGGGAGCGAAAAACCCCAATGCAATGGCCCAATCGAGTAGAATTTGAAACAAAACGAAATAAGAGTACAAAATATGGTCAATATTGAGTCAGAACGTCCATAATACAATATTAATAAATACTTTAAGACAAAAATTTGGACTTTTGAAAATTTTTGCAAAATTGACCCTAAAAATATATATACCCAAATTTTGGGCATTTTTCGTGCCGTCGGCGCGACTCCCCCCCCCCAATTACGACCACCATTCCAAGGTGCCCAAAAAAGGGGGGTGATACCCATAGGTGTATGTAACGGGGATTTGGGGTGGGAGCCCCCTCGGCGCCCCCGCAATTTTTGGGGCCCCTTTATAGAGCCCCCAAACCCTCCACGAGTCACGACCCCCCAAAACCTCACCCAGAATATTCATCGCCATAGTTTCCTTTTGGAGGGGGGGTGTCCCCAAAATTTTTGATCCATTTCCCCACCTCCTCAGAATTTTTGACATACCCTCCCCAACTTTCGGCTAGCCCCCCGAACCTCCCCCCACCCAAAAAGTGCTAAATAATTTGGCCCAAAAGTGGTCATTCTTTGGAAAATTTTTCTAAAACTTTGACTGAAAAGTGCTTTAAGGTGGCGCTTGCATTACCGGGAAAGTGGCGATTAAAAATTAACCCCTGGATGGATTTTGCTGAAACTTGGTGGAAATGTGTACCAGGGTGCCCTGCATCTTTTAATATCGTACCTAGGCGTGACAATTGAGGAAGTCTGCAGTAGGAGCCAAAATGTGTTAAAAACCACAATTTTTGACTTTTTACCATGCTGTTTTGGCTATAGAATAGCGTAAAAGCTACAAACATCACGTTAAAAGTTGTGAATATCTTACCCATTATGTCAACTCTTATTTACAATCCACTACTAGAGCACACTTATCCTACACCGAAGAAAGGAAACCCTTTCGCTAAGTTTCCTATTCATACAATGTAACGCGACACGAATTTACTAAACCAACGAACAATAAATTAACAACAATCAAACAACAACATCAACAAAGAAGCAACAATAAGAATAAAAATTCAAATCCTTGAACAAGACATAACTGCAACACACAAAATAAATACAATACAACAAATAACTAAGAATTGTTCCTGAGGACAGAAGAGATAGGAGGGCATGGAGGGTTTGGAAGTAAGGGTGAGGGAGGTGAATGAAGTGTACACCAAGCCAGTTTCAAGCAGCGCAACCTTTCTAAATTCGGATAAGCTAGCAGCATTATGCCTAAAATAAAATATTCTGATGACAGAGTCAGCTTACGCCAACATGAGGTCCAGAAAATTGAGAAGTAAATAAGATAATTATTTCTGAAACCAGGTTTTGAATTATATAGTACGGCAAGTGGAAATGTAAAAAAACAAGAGCTTTGCAAAGCCAGTAACAAGCTTAATAATACTATAATTTTTAGTTTACCAACACTCAAAAATACTCGGACGCATACAACAAAAATGCTAAAAAGTACATTCGAAGGAGCAGAGGACGTGCTGCACCCCCATTAGCGGCTGACCCAGTCCAAAACTGGAGCAGGCAAGGCAGTTGAAGCCGTCTTCCTTCAAATGCTAAAATTAAATGAATAAATGAAATCGCGAATTGTTCGGAGCTTCTATCGACTAATCAAACACAACAGTTATAACTCCATCTAACAGACTGTAAACGTGAGTAAGAATGCCATAGCTAATGTATATACGTATATATACGTAAGATCATAAATTGCATATGAATTTGGAAGTCTACTATAGAATCGAACAAGCTTATTATTTACTTGATACTATTGCCCACCAGTTTCAGCCAGCTACCAAGCATCGAACGGTATAACGTGCAGACTAACCAGATTTACCGTTGAAACTACCGACGGTGCACAAGTGATCCAGAGCAGTGGATTTGACCTGAAACACATCACACAAATGTTCAAAAAAATTACGTAATCTAATTAATCAAAATCATTTGGGCACCATGGTTACACAGAATATAAAATTGGATCCCAAAATTTAATTAACAATTTTTTGGTAGCATGGTCAAATAGAAAATCATAATTGTACCCTAAACTTTAATCGAAAAAATTTTAGGATGGTGGTAAAAAATCAATATTGGATCCAAAAGTTCAATCGAAAAAATCCTGGACAGTTTCGCGTACAAAATCAATTTGGTTCTAAACTTTAATCGAAATAATTTTGGGCAGTATGACTCCATAGAAAATCAGATTTCGAATATAAAAGTTAAAAGAAAAGATTTTGGGCAGCAAGGCCTCATAGAAAACCAAATTTCGTTCCTAAAATTTAATTAAAAATTCTGGGCAACACATGGCTCCATAGAAAATCTAAACTGGATCCTAAAATTTAATTGAAAAGGTTGCATGGTAGCTTTTTGGTAGCATGGTCAAATAGAAAATCGAAATTGGACCCCAAACTTTAGGTAACCTAAACAGAAATTCAGAAAAATAAAAAATAGATCAGTTTTCCAAATTAAAAATTAAATTGAAATAAAAGAGATCTGTCTTCCTCCAAATTATATGAGGATAGGAAACATTATACAGTTCCCAAGCCTGCTTAGGAAGTGTCCGCCGGGACTTGAACCCGGGACCCCCCCAGACTCGAAGGCCTGGGTTGCTCTGCCACTGAGCTACGTCCACTAGTAAAAAGGAACAGGCTTGAAAATATTTAATCTTTTGCTGGAAGAATTGTCTTCGGGTTGGAAGAAAACAGATCAAAGAGCAAGAATGTTTACAGAATTTCAGGAAAGGTTTTATGAACAATTGCAATATTGGTAGAAATTTAAATTTGAAGGTTTAAAGTTCTATTCGAGTTACGTACACAAGAAAACAAATGTAAAATATATACATATTAATTTACAGAAGGCAGGTTGTAGATATACGTATATTATAGATGCGCCGGGGCAGCCACTACCGGGGCCGGGGCCACCGTGGCCCCGGTACCGGGTCCTGGCAATTGGGGGTCCAAATCGAAAATTTTCAAATATTTTCTTGAAAATTTAAATTTTGCAATAATTTTTGATATATGTACAAACGTTATATTATGTTACGTTACGTTATAACGTTACGTTATCTTTGTTTTCATTCATATCAGCGGGAAAACAAACGATTTGTAACACTTTTTGACTTTCGAAAATTGAAAATTTTTGTCAAAAAATGTCAAAAATTTACAAAATTTTGCTAAGTTTTAGCCCCGGTGCATCTCTAATATATATATACGTACAATGGCAGAAGACAACAGCCAGTCGGTAAAAGGTAGAAAACGTATAGGGCCCCCGGCCCGGAGAAACTCCTGTCCTCATGCGAGAATATACAGGGCGTCGGTGCTCATCCCCGATTACAAGCCACTTGAGCCAGGAGTGCTAGCTCGGACAATAGCTGCAACAGGGGAGGAGGGGCCAGCTCCTCATTGCCGTCCTGGGTCGTCCAGCACCGAAATGGCACTTTTAGGGTTTTTAGCCTCTAGCAAACCAGGTAAGCGAAATTCCCCGAATCTGACCGCATAGGATGACGCAGCGTGCTCGATTGTGCTATAGTCTCTGTTTCCATGTTGAGTTGTTAAAACATGTTTCAAAAAAATTTGGGTGGGTTCCCCCCCAAAGTGGGTTTTCCCGCCACGTCTGGCAATGTGCCAGACTAACGGTGCATCGGATCAGTCTAATTTTTGCTGTGTGCAAAGAAGAAGAGTTGCCATCATTGCAGATATTTGCAAAACTTTTCTAGCCCAACCCAGTCAAAGGTTACATCGGTCCAAACTTTTGGTAACTTTTTGGATGGTTGAACCAAAAGTAGGTGTCATTTTCAAAATGTCAAAAAATGAGCAGGAGTTAATCAAATGTCTTGATCTTTGCTTACTTAGGTTAGAAAGAGTCGCGCTTTCTGCTCCCTGTTTTGGAGCTCATAACTTGAACCCATGACCCAGGAGGTGGGTGGATTTCCCCCCCAAAAGGGCTTATCCCTAGTGGTGGGGATGGGGGGGCCGCCCCCCATTCGGCGACCTCCCCCCGAAATTTTTCTAACCATTAGCAGCAAAGGAAAAAATTCATGCATTTCTTAGCTCAATAGAGCCTCCTGATTAATTTGGTATAGATTTTGCCCGGGTCCAGGGTGCCAAAATCTGACATGGTGCCATCTCAAGCCAAATTTTTCAATTTCGACAAAAATCGAAAGTTGTTCACTAAAATAGGTCGGGTTTGGTTTTAAATTCAATAAAAACACGTTTGCTATGTGATAGGATGCTTAAACTGCAAGAAATTAAGCAAATTTCAAAAAATTCTAAAATTTGCCTGTTTATATACGTGTTAAACACACAAAATTTTTAAAAGTCAGTTTGACATGAATTTTTTCAAAAATATTGGTATATATTTTTTGACGCATATATACGTGAATATATACAGTACAGCGCAGCAGAACCGTTCCACATCGTGAATTCGCGAAGTTCGCGAAAATCCGCTAACTGAAAGCGATTACCGCAAACTTAGGTGAAAGTCGTGATTAAGACGGCAAAATCGACAATTATTGCAAAAAACAAGGACGATTTTCGCCAAGTTTCGCGAAAACCGCAATCATCAATCGCGAAGTCAGCTTGGAGATTCGCTATTAGTGATCACGAATTTCGCGAAACTTGGCGAAAATCGTCCTTGTTTTTCGCGATAATTGTCGATTTCGCCGTCTTAATCAATACTTAAAATAACCCGCTCTTTCGAATAGTGTAGTCAAAACTGGTAGGCATGCGTCCAGAAAAAAATGCGGCTGGGTTTTTTCCTGCGTGGGGGGGAGGGAGCCCCCAGCCATTTTCTCAACTCCACCCCAGAAATTTGGGGGGGGAAGTCGGGGGGGGGGGAGGTAGTCGCACCGAAGTCGCGAACGGGTACATTTTGCAAAATTTTGCAGAAATGACCACATTTTTGAGTTAAAGTGTTTATCATTGCGAGAAATACACGTTTTAAACTGTATTATGGGCTTTCTGACTCATTATTGACGACCTTAATTTGGACTTGGAAACATGTTGGCAAACAAGTTTTCGATTTTAAAAATGTCTAATGTCAAAGTTATATACTTCATAGGTGAATGTTCATAGACATTGGAAACGGCTGAAAATGAGATTTTTGGCATAAAAATAGAAAAAGTTTTTGGGGGAGGGGTGGGGGGTTCCTTGGGGTATCCAGAGGGGGCCCATCAAAAAGGTTGGGGAGGTCCCCCTTCCCCCACCCCATAGCTTCGTTACACCTATGGCAACCCAATCCCCCCACCATAGTTTCCTTGGGGGGAGGGGGGGCGGGGGAGCAAGGTTTTTCAGGCCTTAGCTTAGGCCATGGCCTAAATTTATGAGTCGATGGCCTAAAGAATTTTTGCCGTTGAGGATCGGCCTAAATTTTTCGACGAAAACCCAGTTAAATTTTATTGATTTTTAAGCAAATATATATACAGCAATTTTCTAAAAAAATTTTCGCTTCTTCGGCGCGAATTTATACTTTTTTCACTTGTATTTCTGGGCTGGGCCAGCGGCCAGCTAGTTACATTGTCTATTTGCACTTACAAATATATATACATTCAAGTTATAATTTCATTCAGTTATAAAAGTTTCAACGAAGAAATGCTATTTTTTAGTAGTTTAACTTTATTCCTGTTATTTTAATTTTCTTCTTTCTTTGGTTCTCTATATATACTCGTATGCTCCTACCTATTTTAATTTTCATTAAAAATTCATTAATTCATAAATACTGTCGTGCACTATATATTATTTCTATGCTAACAAGGTTCTGTTTCTGCTATTTTAAGGTAAAAACGTAGTTTTGCTGATGTGTTGAACAGTGACGATGGCGATTTCTGTTGTTAAACAGCGATTTCTGAAAATATAACGCATGAATACAAGATAACTGTAATTTTAACAATGCGTACAATACCGTGCAACCTAAAAATTAACAAAATTTGGATGGCCTAAATTTTTTAGGTGATGGCCTAAAAAATTTGTGTCGTTGAGGCCATTTGGTTTGGCCTAAAGTTCGGCGACCAAAAAAATCCCTGGGGGAGTATCTCTCCCAAAATTTTCGACCAACTTTACCCCCCACCCCAAATTTTTTGACTTACCCTCCCCCAACTTTTGGCTACCCTCCCCCTCGAACGCTCCCAACGATTTTTGGACCCAAAAAGTTAGCTAAACTTGGCTGAAAAATGGTATATAATTTTGGAAAAATTTTTCTAAAATTTTGACCCAAAATCGCTTTAAAACGGTGTAAAAACACCTAAAACGTTAAAAACAGCCTTGTTTCATTGGAAAAAGGGCTAAATTACAGAAGGCTAAATTACAGAAAATTTTGCATTTTTTGCCAATTTTTCGAAATTTCTGAGGTCCGAATTCGGGGGGGGGGGGTATATACCCCCCTCACATTTCGGAGGTCGGCCAAGATTTACCCCCCCAGACCCAGTTCCAGGGAAACTATGCCCCCACCCATAGGTGTACCGGGGGGGCATTGATGTGTTAGGGGGAGGGTGGGGGGACCCCCCCCATCAAAATGACAAATTTTGGCGACCCCCCCCCAGATTTTCAGATTTTTGGTACCCCCCCAGATTTTTGGCCAAAAAGTGGCAAAAAATGGCATAAAATCGAAAATTTAGGAGGGTCCCCCCAGTCCCCACCCTCCGTCGGAACCCCTCCCCCCCCAGATTTTTTGCCCAGCCACACCTATGGGGGGCCCCTACCCCCAAATGGAAAAGTGCCGACCCCACCCTCGAAATTTTGGAGGCAGACCCCACCCCCAAATGGCCAAACCTCAGACCCCACCCACCCAAATTTTCCTGACCCCACCCTCAAAATTTTGAAAATTTTGCCTCAAAAGTCAAAATTAGTAAAAATTCGAATTTTTTGCAAGAAATCCAAGTTTTTAGACTAAATGAGCATAAATGAAGAAATATTGTTGATTTTTAGTTGGAAATAACGTTTTTAGCGAATTCGCGAAATTTTTTCATAATTTTTGAGCGAAAAAATTTTTACCCCCCGCCCCCCCCCCAAATTAGATTTTTCCGGACACCACCCCACCTCAAATCGGCTGACCCCCCTCCCAGTCCCACCCACCCTACTGTCGGCTAACCCCTCCCCCACCCCTACCTTTTCTCAAGGCACACCTATGCATAGTTTCCTTTGGGAGAGGGGACGGGGGGCGGGGGGGGGGCATCCCCCCAAAATTTTCGACCAACTTTACCCCCCCAGATTTGTTTACTTACCCTCCCCCCACTTTGGGTTACCCCCTCCAACAATTTTTGGACCCAAAATGTTATATAAATTTGGCCGAAAAATGGTCATTTTTTGAAAAATTTTTCTAAAATTTTGACTTAAAATTGCTTTACAACGGTGCAAAAACGCCTAAAACGTTAAAAGTAAACCTTATTTTGATGAAAAAAGGGATAAATTACAGAAAATTTTGCATTTTTTGGCCATTTTTCGAAATTTCTGATTTCCGAATTCTGTGGGAGGGGGTTAGGGGGTACCCCCCATCACATTTCGGAGGTCGACCAAGATTTATCCCCCCAAACCCAAAGTTCCAGGGAAACTATGCACCTATGCCCCACCCCCAACATTTTCTCAAGGTACACCTATGCACCTATGTTTGGGGTGAGGTGGGATCTGCCTCCAAAGTTTCGAGAGTGGGGTAGGTTCCACTTCTTCCCATTTAGAGGGAGGGCCCCCCTCCACTCCGCCCCCCCCCACCTGTCCCTGTCCCCCACCCCCCAGCGAATCAAGAACCTATCAAGAAATCAAAACTTTCATGTACCCGTCTTAAAAACCAAACCATAGCTAATGGCAGCATACATTCACCATGCTAGTATTGGTACATTTCCACATTTTTTCTAAAATTCTCACAGCACGTAACGGTTTAGTTCTAAAATTTGGTACAGTTGCAGAAAATATTCCAATGCAGGGACAAATTTTTCAGATTTTCAAAAAACTGCTCAACGAGGGAGAAATATATCGATGAAATTTTCAAAATTGATTTTTGATCGCAATACTGCTTTAAATTTAAAACGGAAAAAATTGACCCTGCGCTAAGATAATAAATACGTTTGTGCCAAGTTTCAGCAGCATTGCTTGAACAAGCAAGGAGTGACATCATTTTGAAAATTTGAATTTATCACTGCTGTGTAAGCCCTAAGCCAGCCACTTGAAGTTTCAAAATTGGCGCATGAGCACTACCTACCACCAACTACAATCCCTAAAAATTTGAAGCAGATTGGTTAAGAAATGAATCCAGGAGAGTCGTTCCCGGTAATGCAAGCGCCCCCTTAAAACGGTGCAAAAACGCCTAAAAC
>JASAND010013713.1:0-28319 GCA_030248195.1 Trissonchulus latispiculum
GACTTAAGTTCCAGTCGACCTGGGCAGGATCTCGCCAAGAATATTTAAAACCTAGCTGAAGACTAAATAAAGCTTTCTAAGTGGTCGAATAGGCGCCTAACTCTCAATGATAGAAGGAACTTTGACTAAATTAAATACACGCTCAGTGAATAATTAAACTACCTAGATCTGGAAGTAACTCAGAATCCTACCTACCGAATATACAGTTTTAAATAAATCCTAAACTGAAGACACCCTAACGGCTCAGTAACTGAGACCGCATTTAATAAAAATATAAAGAAGCAAAGGGTGCGACTCCCGAAATATTACAGGGCAGTATAGGAAATCTAGACAAAATAACATTCATAGTAAAAGCACAGGTTAAAGAAATTTCAAAGCAATAGCAAGATTTTGGGACAGATTAAATTTAGACTAAACAGAAATAAACGCTCTCACAAATACAAAACAAATTGCACAATACAATATCAACCCCCACTGTATAAACCCACGTATGAATATTGTCTCAAAATTTAGTCCCTAAGCCGTCGCGGCTGAATTAAATAACAGGCATAACATTTCAAAACTTTTCCTAAAAATGAAACACATTACTAATTAATTAACTGCCATGCTAATGCCACGGGACGGTGCGTAAATGGGCAACCCATGATCCTCCAGCCGCAACGGCGGGGATCTCGTACCTGTATAAAAAGAAAACCAAGTAAATAAAACAAGAACCCAAATGTCAGCTTCGTCTGGGTCTCTTCAAACTAGGGTACGGAGGTTACCTCCCGCCAAATTTAGGGTGCGCCATCTCCGGCTGGGTAGGTGGGGGGGCCTAGGCTCGCAACGCTAACTCAGTTCCCTTCGGATCTCCTGCAAAATTGGAAAGCGAAATATAATTAATGAGGTAATTTAGGGGAATGGGTAATTAAGTTAATTTAATCCCAGTGTTTCACGTGTAAGTAGGAGTAGGTTTCTGGAGTCTTTAACTAGAATATAAGTATAAAATTAAAAGAGTTACAAAGTAACCCTAAACATGCTTAAGCATGTATAAAAAGGATCAAAAGGGTACGGAGAGTCCCCAAGTACCCTCGTGGTACTTATAAAAATAAAGTAAACTAAATTAGGAGGGGTTAAAATGGAATCTTAGAGTTACTAAAAACACGAAACACTGGTTAAAATATTAGTAGATAGTCCCTTAAAATAAGAATTTTGAAGAAGATCCTCCCAACCGCGCGTGCAGGCCTTAAAACAGAATGGGGGCATATAATTCAGGAACTACTTCCGGCGCTCTGGAGTGGGAATCAAAACTGGCATTTTACCAAGAAAATTTTTTACAAGAAATCAAATGACAGGTACAAATATGGACAGGAACCGTTGGGACAACTAAAAGACATACGTACTAAAATGATTTTGATAAAAATGTGGCGGCAGTAAAGGGACACAAATTGGGACATGGCTGGTGCGTCACACATCCTCTGACGTTGCGTCAGGTTACAAAATACTAGCTAAAATACACAAAACCCGCAATCAAACCCGTTAATAAAAACATGAAAATGAAAGCTCCAAGAAAAGAATAAACCCTGTTTTAGCAAGACTTTTGAAACAAAACTTTGGTTACGTGATTAAAGCAGGCAAAATACTGACATGGCATATAAAACTATACATCAGATCACATATAAAAGCAACATTATGCATGAAATACAGGCTAAAATCACTACAAAATACGCAAAATTTTGGTTAATTTGTAAAATAAAGACTCCAGGAAAATGGTAAAAAGTTAGATGGATGGTTAGAAATTCTAATGTTTTAGATAAGAAAGCTCAAGAAAATGATAAAATGTAAGTAGGTAATTAAAGAAACTCTAAAATTTAGAATAAAGCTCGGAAAAAGGTTAAGTTTTTAAATGTTAAGAACACCACAAAAATACGACACGAAAATAAAATATATACATCTATGTGTTAAAGCACAAAATAAACTAGTATAAAGTCACCAAATGGGGATCGTCTGCTTCTAGGGATGGATCTATATACAGTAAGCGTCCATATCGCTGGAATGGCACGGATCGGGAATTAAGGCAAAGATTGAGCAAATAGTCTTCATCGGGTCGTCACAATCGGGAGTTAGAAATGTGAATTAAGTAAAAGTCGTCGTATGGCAGTCTTCATAATTGAGCAATCGAATCAGGGGATAATAGTCCAGATAGAGGTAGTCTGCAATTGAGGTTCAAGTCAATATAAATGGCAATGATGGAGAAGGCAATGAAATAGAATGGAACAGTAAATAACGCCGCCGCTAGATTGATGGAATGCTATGATACAGGTGACCTCCTTCGTTAATATAATACATCCGCCGTCATAATGATACCTCCGCCGTCATAGTGATACCTCCGCCGTAATGATGTTACATCCGCCGTGATTAATAGGGAAAAGGGGGCTTAAGCTACAACTACACCGTCGCGGTAAGTTGAGCTAATTACATAAAGTTACACCAGTCACTGGTAGTAACCGGGGGTAGAGGAAAGGTTTAGAAACGGTTCCAAACCGGGCTCTGGTGATCGATTGGGAGGCGGGAGCCAGCACGATGAGGGGCGGAAGGATCAAAAATGGCGACGCAGATGCAAGGCCAATAGACATTCTTCTCCTGTCCAGGCGGTGCCAATCCGGCGATGAATTCTCCTGTGCGATTCACCGTCATGTGCAACGCAGCCGCCCGCAATTCCGTTGGCGGGTTATCAACTCCGAAAAATGGTAGAGCCAGTTCATCCAATTCTCGCGTGCGTGTTCAATCCGTCGCCGAATGACCCGGATGAACTCGTCATATTCCGCCTGTGGAAGTGGAGTTCGAGCTTGCCAATCCGAGTAGAAGTCCTGTGTTCCTCCCTGGGTAAACCAGAGGAGCATTTCGGTCCAATAAGTGCCATGGATAGACGCTCCGCTAAACCAGGCCTCGCGCTGAAACCACGGGTCAAACTGTTCGTGCTGGAGGTCTTCTACTCCACGAACAATTACCTGAGCCGGCAAGGCCGGGCGGAAGCCCCCAAAGGTTTCGCCCGAGGCTTCGCCATAGAGGGCCGCTGGGTGACGCAACATGTATTCCCAAAGCTCAGCTGACTGGTAGAATGTATCCCAATGAATGCGGCACATGGTTCGCACTTGATAGCCGCCCTGCCAAGTATCCACTGCAAAAGAATACGGTTCCACCTCCAGGCGATGTCGCACCGCCACCTTGATCTCAGTGCCCAGCCGATTAGGGTCAAGGGTGATATAGCGTAACGCCTCCCCATAACACGCGAAATCGCTTTTCCGATATTGATAGATGTATCCAGGCATAGGGAAAACAATGCCGGGCTCTTGAGCAGTACGCAATCCGCCTTCAACGGAATGCATATAGGAATTCTGACAATAAAGACGAAAATACGGAACCAGAAATTCCCTTGGACCAAAGGACCGAATACCCTGCATGGGTGGTTGGTACCAGTACCAAAAGGCTCTACGCACCGCTTCCATTCGGTCCAGTTCCTGGACCGCTGCGCAGTACACATCTCGGAATCCCCTTGAGGCTGGACGAGAGAAGACATGCGCATAAGGTGTCATTTCCGAGACACACCGGCGGAGCAGCTCCGCGTGACCCCATACAGCGGAATTCACCACTTTGAAGATCTCTACCTCCGGTTCCGGGTCCTCATAGGGTGACCGGTTCATAGCCAGGAACTTCCACGTTCCTATAATTATTGAGCGATCCGGTGTACGACGGTCGTGTGTTGTAAAATACGGGTACAGCTCCGGGTAGTCTTCGTGGAACATTTGTTTCAACTGGTCCAGAAGTTCCATAGACATAGTCACAGGTGTTTGGCTCACGTTCATGAACCATTGCAAGACCACCTGACGGAAGGCGACCAATGCTGGATGGGGCGTTTCCCTGCCTATGGCTACTGAGAGTTGTTGTCCCTGCCCGGCGCAGGGGTTGCAAGGTGGCCAACCTGTTCCGGGTATGGCTGTTGCAACTGAAATGGCGGGTAAACCGGATCCTGATGACCATGCAACAAATTCTTACAATCAATAACTTACAGACACCCCAATCCAGGCTCCAAAGTGAAAGGCTAAAAGGCGAAACACTCAGTGTAAAGAAACGACCGCACGCTAGGCAATGAAAAGAGAAGACTGACTGGTTTTTGAAAGGGATGCTGAGAGAGGAGCCTAGTGAATTTTGATTGGCTAGTTTTGAGACCCCCTTTGCAGACGGGATGCTCAGCGAGCATCCAGAGAAACTTCAAAGGACAAACAGCGCCACCTAGTCGCTAAGTGGGCTGAATAAAATATAGCGTATTTAAACACAGTAAAACAAACACTTTTAAACTAATTTCAACCCAAATTTACACAATACATATTTCTCATCACAAACACCACTCTTACTAAAATTTCACATTAAAATAAACTCACTAAAACATACACACATTACACTAAAGTAAATTTTTTCGTGAGGCATCGGCTACATCATTCGATTCTACTATCAAATAGCTGGGGACCCTTTTTTAATTATCATGAAATCACTCTTCGTTATGAAGAAATTAGCTAATATGTTTGCGCAACCTGGATTTTGCCTACTTTTCCCAACGTTAACAAGCGGCCACTTTAGTTAGAAAGCAGCAATCGGGGCAACTAAAAAAGGGTCCCTGGGTATTTTTGTGTAAAACACGCCTAGTAAGTGGCAACCTTCTAGCTTGCATAGTAAATGCTCCACAATCGCTGGAAAAAATTTGGTTATGTTTTTGCAAAAATTACATTTTTTATGATAGCAGCTCACGGGATAGCAGTTGGAAGACTATCATGCCTCGGATGATCGGCCTCGACGAGACCTTCAAATTGACACCCTTAGTAAATTTTTACAGCTTGCATAGCTCAAGAAATCGTGGATTATTTGATTTCTGCAAAAATGACAAGTTTTCAATGCCAAAATAAGAAAATCGGCTATATCTCACACTAAAAAAGAGCTAGAAACTTGCTTCCGAGAGCAAAAATGTAGAGCTCAACGAGATCTTTCAAATGAGTATAGTCATAACTATGCAGTTGCTGCTCAACTGTCAGAAATTGGCGAAAACCGACCTGAACGGAAATCTGGAAATTTTGAAGCGGGATTGCGCGGAGGGTGCTAGAACACCAAATGAACTTATTTTGGAAAGTTTCATCAAATTTCATCTTGCTTTGAGCCGTCAACCAACAATATGTGCCCAAAAGGAATCACCACCTTAAATAAACCAAACCATACTAAGGACTGACTGCTGGTCGACCGGCCGGATTTTATGCTCAGAACAGAATCCAAACCTTTTTCAATGGAAAATCTTCTAAACAGGATGTGGTATAACAGAACGAAGTAGATAAGCCTTGCACAAGTTTAGTTTGCTAGTTAGTTTGCCCTTTTAGATAGTTTGCCCCATCCATATTAAAGGGGGGCGCGAGAGCGACCCCCTATAATATGGGTGTAAAAGGCGCTGCGCGGCCCTATGAGACTCGTTCGAGCACCGTGCCAGCTCAATACTGAACGAAACTCGGCAAGTTTGGTATCGTTGGAACCTACACGACGAGTACAACAAGTTGCAAAAAAGTTTTGGTCAAAATTTTCAACTTTGAAAATTTTCGCTTCCGGACAAGTTAGGTCCGTTTGTTTTTGTTTTTTTCTGTGTTAGTCACGCTTGGAAAAGGGCTATTTTGTGCAGAGGTGTTTGAAAGATGTGAGCATTTTCAGCCGGAAAGGTTTATATTTTCTGAATGCCGATATGGTCCCATGTGCCCCGCGCTATATTTTTTCGCTGCCCGGCCCGGCATGCCACCTGGCCGGCCGGCCAAAAGTGGCCTGACGGTGTTTTTGGCCAAAAAACGGCCATTTTGTGTCACGCCCACAGGGCTCAGGGAACAAGCTAGAGACACGCGGTTTGTTGCATGAACAAGTACGGAGGGGATACTAGTGCACACTAGTACTAGTGAACAACCCATATTCGCGGTCACTCATGCTCCACTCCACATGACATACGAGTAATATCTACATTCTTCAGCTTTCAAAGCAAGCGGGACGATTTTGAAATATTAAAGCTTATTCCAAATAAACAATGCAGTTCTGATAGAAAGGTGTTCAAGGTGTTTTTTCTGCACTGTCAGCGCAGAATCTTGTGTTAAGTTGATGCGAAAAGCAGTTGACGTTACATATGTACGTGTATTATTAAATTGTATAATAAGGGGCACGACCACATACTTGCAGGCCATGCTGACAAATCGTACAATTTTCCGAAGAACTGCCAATAGCAATATATAGCAAGCAGCAGCCGATAGAAACTCTGGACAGTTTTCGCGAATATGGGTTGTTCAGCGAAGCTGGTCCATATTAGTGCGCTTTTAACCTAGTCCTCCTGGCATTTACAACCTGCCCCTCCCATATTAACGTTTTAAAACCTAGTCCTCTGTCCGCTTAAAACCCAGTGTCACCCATATTGCATTTTTCATGCTCCACCGGAGC
Organism: Trissonchulus latispiculum; assembly: GCA_030248195.1. Lineage (NCBI taxonomy): Eukaryota > Metazoa > Nematoda > Enoplea > Enoplida > Ironidae > Trissonchulus > Trissonchulus latispiculum. The sequence goes on from JASAND010013713.1 coordinate 6,490, forward strand.
ATTTTTATTCTTGTACAACTATCCGGACATAAACGACAACGATTAAATACTCCTTGGGCGCAGAGTGTCAATCAAAACCTATTTTATCTATTGACCAAAATTAGGTAACTGGTCTCGGAAACTTGAAAATCACCAACAAACTTGTTAAAGATGGTTTCATCATGTGGAATACTGGAATCTAATTTATTCAAACAGTTAGGTAAAAAAGACTAATACATGTATTTAAGCCGAGTCTGGACCAGTTCCATGCAGTGCAAAGCCATCAGTTTTTATGTTGCAAAAATATATTTTTAAGGCTCAGATGCAGAACCATAACCCTTTTAGGGGTCATCTTGTTGTGTTGTTGTTGCAAAAAATTTGTTAGGTATCCTTTTGTGCAGTGTTTTGGTGGTGGTTTGTTTAAGAACGCAATAACTTTACCCAATTTTGAGAGATGGAAACAGCTTTATACATAGTTTTTAAAACGCTTATAATCAGGACATTCACTTGATTTTACGAAACTAGCAAAATTAGCAAAACTTTTCTGACATAACGGGTAAATATATGTAGACCAACAATCTTTGAACATCGATTTCTCAAACAAAACTATAGAATGGCCAAAAGTTCTTTTTGCGCCAAGATATGAAGGACATACAGACCCAGGCACGACTTTTTGAATTTTGCTTATCAGATCTTAACCGTCGAGAAAATGCTAGTGGAAACGTTTTAGCCCAAACCAAGAAAAACGTCCCTCCGCAGTCCGCAGAAGTGCGAATTTCGACTCTGCCAAAAGTCACAAGAATCCGTTAAGTAGTTTTATCAGAAATCTAGATTCAAAACAATATAATCGCAATTTTGCTAAAATGGTTTATCAGCCAAATCGTTAAACTAAAACCGAAACTAAAGTTTGAAGATTTAGCCAAATGTATACTTGAATTTAAACTGTTCTTAAAATATATTTATTTTACTGAAAAATTGGTTAAGATAGAAATAAATTGTTTAAATAAAATTAAGACTAGAAATAACTGACTAGAAATAACTTGTTGTTCTTGTTAATGTTTAAGTTAACTCATAGTTTGGTAAATTTTTCGACAATTATTTACAACCTCATTTGAAATGAAACTTTCAAGAAATATATATAGCTGCAGCACACCTGCAACATCAGTCATATAGGTTTCATTCGTGGAAAGCACGTGACTCTATAGCTGCTGCATGATTGGCCGAAGCCGCCAGCCAATCAGAGAAGCTTTTGATTTTTGATTTTTGTTTTTAAGAAATGACGTGCACAAATGCACAAACCTTTGATATTTGATATTGTAAGCTATTTATTCTCTGAGTGATGCATAAATTTTTGATTTTTGTTTTTAAATATTTTCTTCATCTAATAAAATTTGTCAAATTCTTGATTTTTGATTTTTATAAAAATTTTTTGCTAGATATGGGTCGACGTCCCCTGACATTTCTTACTCTTATCTATTATATACTCATGGTAATACTGATTTAGGTAGCTTAGCAACTTGCGCTGGAGTTGGATGAGCTCAACATCTAATGGGTCCATAGATATAGAACACAGAACTGTCAAACTATGTGTTCATAGAACTTTTATTGTTATTCTTGCTAGCACATAAAGCTAAGAGTAAGAGCTATTGCTCAACTGCTCAATAGTAAAGTCTACCACGCTTCCATAATCCTGATCACAATACAATATTTGTATCACTCTTGGACTGGACTCGTTTACGCTCCTGTTCATAATTACATACAATGAAACCCTCTTGCTAACAGTTCTGCATTGGGTTTACTCATTTTTGTTGGTGTCCTTTCAGCATTATATTCGTTACTGTTCTGGCATGTCCAAACTATGTACGAAAAATGCTATGTTCAACAAAATAATAATACTGGCTTTTTGGAGAACTGGAATTTGTACAACCGCTAAAACTTTTTACATCCGTTAAAAACAGACGTTTTCGATTAGTTTATTCACATTATTAAACAGTTGACTTGTAAGCTGATTTTTGAAAAATTTTTAGTTTTATGCAATTTCTACTCGTATCATTGCAGGCAGTATATACTTTTAACTCTTTAGCGGTCAAGAACTCACATTGGCGCAACAGAGCATACAAGGTAGGCAGCATAATGTTTTTGACAATGAAATACAATATCAAAATCATCAAAACGTGGACACCCAGAGTCAGACCAACCTTATTCCGCTACTTGGTTGGTCTGACTCTGGGTGTCCACGTTTTGATGATTTTGATATTGTATTTGATTTCATTGTATCCTCGTGGATCCGTGGACTGGTAGCCGTTTTGACTGTATCTTTCTCACTGTTTTTGACAATGAGTCAATTACAATGAGTTTCCTATCCTTCAATAAAAATTTGGAAAGATATACATTGACGTTGTTGATACAAATTTACGAGGAAAAAGTACCATAGCAATTAGTTACATTGTATATCTCAGGTACATTGGCCTGAATTACAATTACTTTCAGACGTTGAATCAATGGAAGATTTTTTATGGCCGGTACAAGATTCACAAACTTTTTGTCGTGACAAACTTCCACGAGAATCTCGAAGTGTCAAACATCCAACCTTAGAGAAATAAGAAGTTACAAGCACAACTTTAATGAACGCAAAACTGTAGGTAGGTACGGACTAATAGCTATTATATATAGGAGCATTAATCTCGATGTAGAAAAGTGAAATAGAAAGTTTTAAAAAGCAATTAGGATTGTATCCGTTATCATGTTGGAAATATAAGTTGTTAGCTGATGTTCAGTAAGGCAATCGCTACTACAGTCGATAATGGGGAAATGCTTTCTATTCATTCACATGTAGGCATGGATGTTGAAAAGTACATTAAAAAGCAAAGTAGACTACAATTCCTGCGGTGGGTATTATTATCTTTAAATGAAAAGTTTGAAACCCAGTTATTAGGCCGGTTCAGAGGCTGTCGTTTGTCGCGTGTCACGTGTCGCACGCAAGTCGTATGTCGCGTAGGATTCGTAGTATGTCGCATGTCGCTTGTCGCAGTGACTGCTGTGTTGACAGGCTGATGTCCTGTCGCAGGCAATTTCAGTGCAACAAAAACCACAATTTTACAGGCTAGAGGGACGCGACACGCGACAAAAGTTAAATTCAACTCCTTACAACACGTGCAACAATTTGTTGCACGACACTTTTGTCGCCACAAGCTATGAACCGGTGAACACTGTCGCGAACCGCGACACGCGACACGCGACACGCAACATAAGACTCTGAGACACGCGACACGTGACATACGACTGAACCTTTATTGCTGCTTTTGCTGCTTTCCAAGCACTCGTAGAGGCTATGCGGTTCTGCTGTCTTGGCGGACAGAGCGCGGCGAGGAAGAAAACGGAAAAACAGCCCCCAAGCAGTACTGACTGGTGTGCGGTTTTGGCTAGCTCCACACAGAAGTAAGTCGCAGACACCCTCAGAACAGAAATCATGCCAGACGACTGAGGCCGCCTCCCACAGATCAATGGCGGAAATCTACATAGCATTTCCACTCGGAGAGGCGGGAGTACAAACCAAGTTGCAGTAAAGTATAGGGGAGGACTGAGTACTCAGAAAGGAAAGTGTGAAAGTTTACCAATTGATAAATATTTGAATTTTAGTCCTGACTCTGTGACAGACTGAGATCGGGGGTTACAAATTCAAAAGTTTTGGTTGTTTTGCTAGGGACGCATTTTATTGGACACATACGGAAGCCATTGGTATAGCATTTTAACAACCAAGGTTATTGTGTACATAGCAGAATTTTCATGTTTGAGCAAACCTTTGTCCGCAGGTATGTTTCTGAACTAAACGCAGATCTTGGTTGATTTGAATTAGCTATGCATGGTCGAGTAAAACAGATTCTTGCGAATGCAGCTTACAACTGCCATCAAAGGACAGATTGGCATTTCCTTACCCGATTCGTTTGGCTGAAAAACAGATCAGCAAAAAATAATTCAGGTGGCATTACGTTTCCATTTGTTCTTTCATTCAACGCTCATTCTTTCATTTTTGCATCTTCAGGAAAAATACAATTAAAAGCCTAGATCCATTAGTGTGCTGCAAAAACTTTCATGATTCTCTTTTCGGCAATGAAATCACAAAACCATACGTGTGGGGGCGCCGGCTTGAAGGGGGGAAGGGAGTCGTCCCCTCCCGAGCTGGGTTTAACCCTCAGAGGGTTTGCTCACTACCCCAGAATCCAGATTTTTCCGACATTTTGGCAAAGAACCGGAAAATCCGGTTTCGTCGGTTGACCGCCCCCCATTTCGTCTCCTGCACATGTCTTATCAAAACCCATCGTCATGGCCAGATGACAAATGAATCCTTTAATCAGTTTTTCAAGTATACACTCGTCTAAACTTTCAGAAATGATCAGTAGCTGCGGAAACAGTCAAGCACTCAACCTAAATTTATGTAGCTTAGCAACTTGCGATGGTGTTGGATGAGCCCCCCATCTAGTACTTCCTTCCATTAGCACGCCGAACTCTAAACTGTACTGTACTTGTATAAAGCTTGTTTATTCTTGTTAGCAAGCAATGTACTGTAGAGTTAACTTAACCTGTGGTTTTCTCAATTTAAAGTTGAGTCTACCATGCTTCCATAATTCTGAACCCAATACAAGCTCTATTCTGTATACCGCTTTTGGACTGTACTCGTCACGCTCCTGTTCGTAATTATTATGAAATCCTCCTGCTAACAGTTGTGCATTAGGTTCTCGTTTTGTTGGTATATACACTTTCCGCATATATACGTTACTGTTCTAATACGTTAAATCCTGTTATATCTCATAATAATACTGGCTTTTCGAAGAACTGGAATATATAACCACTGAAAGGCACATATGTAAAAACCCGGTGTTTTCGAGTTACTTGTTTTCACCATTAAACACAATTGAATTGCAAAAAAGCTGATTTTTGCTTTACCCTTTTATGCCGTGGCGGTTACTTGCCCCAAGTGGCGATTTTTGGCATCTGTGCCAAAGAGCATACACCGGTTGCACAATAGAGCTCTGATCACGTGCTCATTTTTCTTGCAACAACTCTCTTTCTCTACTCTCACGAAATTTTGGAGTAATGAGTTCAATAGTTACTAAAGAAATAATATCCCGGCTGCCCTATGGCGGAATGGATAATTCGGCAAATTGTGTCCTATGTTTTTGTGTATATTTTAAATGATCCCAGCTTGTAATTAGTTGGCGGCAAAGTAGTTCAGAGTCAGCACCAACACAAGAAAAGCTTTGATTTATCAAGTCAAGAATTTAGAAGGACGCAGCAAAAATTTGAAAACAACATAATGCTTTCACAATAGAATTTGAAGAATTCACCTGCATTTCCTTCAAATTTTAATTTTCCATTCCATTCCATAAAATTCCAGAAGTCTGTTCAATTTATTCAAAATTCTATTCTATTCAAATGGCGATTTTTATGCAAGTTTTTGAGAAATTCCATATTTTTAACAAAATCTGACTATAATTAATTTGACAAAAGGCAGGATGTTTGTAAGTCTCGGCAAAATTTCACAAGAAACCCAAGTGCCCAATCATCCAAGCTTGGAGAAATAAGAAGTTAGCATAGGTATAATGGGCAAGTGAAGCTTAAGCAATACACAGATGGACTATTGGAACATTATTATTGTGGTTAATGAATGGGATTACTCGGATTCAGTCGCGAAGGCCTGGGTAACTGTTTAAAAATTACTTACCTCAGGAACAATGCCAAAATCATTGCAGGGGCATTTATTTTGGAAATCCAAATTTTTACGTCACACTGGAAAAAGCAATGAAAAAATAAGTTAAAACTGACAACTTTAGTCCTCCTCAGATTTAGGTTACGTGCCACATGGATGCAATCATCTAGGTAAAAGTATGGAGTAGCCAAAACTGGTATTGTTGACCGCCGTTGTTGGCCGGGCCGGGCAATGAACGGTTTCAGAAAGTTGGCTAATCAAACACGGCCTGCCGCAAAAAATTCCGGGCGGTCAACAACACTAGCCAAAACTTAGAATCCCCGCAGTCATCCTAAAGACTATCTGTAATTATACAGAGTAACATAGATATTTGTTTCCTTATCAATTTTCATAATAAATTGTTTGATTAGTAAAACAAAACAATTATAAAAATAAAAATAGTAAAAATGGTATGCTTATAGGTGAGTAGATTAGTTCAGGTAGGTAAAACACAGCAATAGGGTAAAGTCGAGCCAAGCCGAGAGGAAGAATAAAGAGGCAGAGAAGGAAAAAGCATGTGATTCAGGAGAAGGAATTAGGTCAAACGAAATGCATCCGGATTTGGGATAAAACCATAAGCGCTGATGCTCTTGATACTGTTGGAAAAGCTGTACTTCAGGAACCAGAATATATATCGAATTTCCTAGTCTCTATCTGATTTGATCATTTTCTATAAATCTTCCTTGAGACGCTTTGGAGCCTGCAAAAACCTCATACCCGATAGGAGGTGGACGTTCCTAGTGTTTCTGAACGATATTTGGGCCGGCAGCCGGCCTAGCACAGATATTTGCAGTCAATACTGAAGTTTGAGCATAGCAGAGAATTTTCACAAAGCAAACTCAAGACTGAATGTGAATCCAATCAAACTAATAAAGTGAAAACTGTTTCCATTGACTCTGTAATGCATACTGTAATATAAAGTTGCAATTTTCTAGCTCAGTTTGATTTTAGATACTGAAAATAAGTCTGGGCAGCCGCCGGCCACCTGCCGGCCGGCCGGGCGGTGGCCGTCGACCAAGAATGACCAACTACCGACCGGCTGGCCGTTGGCCGGTGGCCAGCCGGTGACGTTTTGGCGGCTGGCGGCTCAACCTGGCCGTTCTAAAGCACTAGACGTAATTGCAGTATTCTAATAATCTAAAATTATTGTGCTAATATCTAAAAAACATAATTGTTGTTGTTATCATAATGTTGTTGTCTTAAACATCTACATATGTTGTTGTTTATAATGCTATATATACTCTAATATTAAACAAGTAATATTATACCGTCCCTTGTTGATTATGCCGAATATTAATTTTATACTTAATATTAATATCGCCTCTTTAATGCAGGTTGTATGATTTGTACGAATACCTATATATACGTCGTGAATGTTTGATATACATATTTTCCAGTTAAATATCTGTTGGCTCTGGAGTTAAATTAAATGGATAATCCAAAATAACACTGTCAAACAAATTTCAGCAACTCATTAGGTACTTTCTAAAGCACAAACTGGGATTATTCCATTTCATTGAAATTATGCGAGGTGGCCTTTACGACAGACTACTGGCTTTACTTGGAACCAAAAGACATCTAGCTTTATTAAGCGTATTTTCACTACTGGGATTTATCACATACATTAATCGACTCAATAATACAACGACTTCACGTAATTATACTCCTCAGCCACTTCCGAAGCCCTCTCCCAATCACCGTCTCCTTCAGAGCCTATTGGACAATGCCATCACATTTCCAGTGTGGTAAAGACATTTTAAAATTCTTCAATCACTGTACATTATTTGTTTCAAAGTGCCTTGGTTAATTCACATTTTCAAATATACATATACTAACCACAAATTATTAGTGCGCAGTGCAGCTAACAAAATTTCACATCTCGCAAAATGAATTAAAGGTCTACAACACTCCTCTCTCCGTTTCCAGACTTCTTACTTTTGTAAAGATTTGGATCTCACCGGGAATCGAACCACGGACCTCCCACAGTCAGGCGTGCAGCCACTACACCACAGCGCCGGGGGAGAAGAGCACATAACATCTATATTATTGGTGCTCTCTGTACACTTTAATCACCCCTTAACTTCTACCATTTCTCCTTGTCCTTACGCTACACATTTTGTAGTATATATTTATGAAGGTTCTGGGAGTATCAAAGTTTTGAAGATTTTCGTGACAGGACTGGGTAACAAAGAGAATTTACATAGCTCTGGCTTGCATTTTTCCTTGACATTGTAGGCATCACCAGTGGCATAACAACTATGCAGCTCCCCTAATAGAGACATCGACTCAAACCATGTTCTGCTGGATCCTGAAGAACTGTTGTACTCAATTCATATCACTGTTTTGTCGTTTTGAAAGCATAAAACATGATTTCGAAACAGAGGCAGAGAACTATTTGCGAAACGATACACTGCTCAATTTTGCATGGCACTTTTGCTCACACAGTAAGTTATATATTGCTCGTTACATTACAGTAATCATTAATCCTTTATTAAAACGCTAATAAATGTTTTAGATGTTTATGGGAAACGTGAAGCCCGTCAAGACAGGCGCGTTTTAAGCGCACTCGTGTATTACCGGTACTAGTGTAGTGGTAGTAGTATAGTAGTGGTAGTAGTGTAGTGGTACCGGTAGTAGTGCGGTACAATTCCCTCGGTTTCAGCGCTGGAATATATAGTAGACAGACATTAGACAAGCTTAGTAAATACTGATTTCAGGAGTTCAAAAGATTTACCAATACAACAATAAAGAGGCAGTTTGGAAAAATTCAACTTGGAAAAAGTGGGCCGTCGTGAGACATCCATTTGAACGCTTTGTTTCTGGCTACAAACAGAAATGCCACAAATTCAAAGAATTCTGCTTTGGATGCCAACCTGATAATATGGGGTGTTTTGTGGAAAAGGCTCACTCATTCATATACAACAATTCAAGGTAAACTTGAATTTATAAATTTATTTTCGAGCAGACGAGGACTAGATCTAATCGAATTTATGAAAAGGCAGCAAATGGCGGCAATACATAGATTTGTAAAGATTTGGCCCCGCCGGGAATCGAACCACGGACCTCCCGAACTGCAGTTAGGCGTGCAGCCACTCCATTACACCGCGGAGCCAGGAGAGAATAGAAGCACATAACTTCTATATCATTGGTGCTCTCTGTACAGATGAACGAAAATGCACACTACGCAGATCCTTCATCCTATATACACAGATCTGGAGGATCTGAGCATAGATTCTATTCGACTGATCTACCATGTCATCCCAATATATAAGTAACGGGAAAACTACAATATCCCGTTGCATTTTCCCGTCTGGGACGTGTTTATTCACACTTAACTGGACATAATTGAAGTTTTTGCTGTTCTTCGCTGTAGAAAGGCTAAAGCTTGCTACAGAAAGTGACGCTGGAAGAGCAAAACGAGGACGTGACAAAATATATATGCACGTCCACGGGATTTTTGATAAAACTTATCCGATTGTTTTCTAACGGGATTCCGTCTAGTGTCTACAATTTGGATGACGTTCCCTAGTACATAAGATAAGAATTAAAAGTATTGCATTTCGAAATTTAGGAGCACATCAGAGTTGAAGGTGCCGGGAGATAACCAGGAACACGCTACACACTTCTTTCCCCAATCATGGTTTTGCGATTTCAGACATCATCTTCATGACTACGTCATATTTATATATGAAAAAACCAGTCAGTTCAGGTACATGTCATTAATTAATTAATATTAATTTTTATATATATCAATGGAAAGAACAGAAAAGTGCTACAGAGTTGTGGAATTAGTTTTTTAATTGCGCTAACCTAATTAAAGTTGCAATTAATTAAAACACATAACTCATAAATTACATACAGTAAGCCTTAGGCTAATCGGCCAATCCGTGAGCAGAAATATTAAAGCGTATACCGCAGTGCAAAGTGGGACCTCACTCGGAAGTTATGGGGGGCCCGAGTTAACGCACCGAGCATACCCACCCAGCATGCTCATTACATACTTACATTACTTACGTGAATGGCCTGATGTATAAACGGCCGGCTTTAAAACGATGTAGAATCCCGTTTCCAACTCCCAAAATTTCGAAAGTTATAGCGTTTTAAAGAACCACCACAAAAGCACAGCACAAAATGATACCACCACCTTAAATATCTAAATCAGTGTCTCACGAAATGCGTACGAGCGCACAGCAAAAGTTGAATTTGCGTAACTGAACCTCAATTTCCAAAATTAGAACAGCTCTTTATGCATCTTTACTGACTCAATGCATTACAAAATTAATACAAGTAGCCTAAATAATTTTTCTTAATTCTTAATTAATTTTTAAGCCCATAATTTTTCTTCAAGTCTTTCCAGTCAACTTTAACTGTTTCAGGGCAGAAATCCGCTACGTGTTTAAAAGTGTTGGCTGGCCAGATTCTATTGTCGATAATGGTTGGGGACCAGAATTCGACCAGCCATTCCTGGAAGTATCAACGGAACATGCTGATTCAGGGAAACTAAAGAACAAATATGATCAAAAGTTTATAAGTAATCTAACAATGATCGACCAGGTTTTCAGAATATATATTAACGATTTCATCACTTTTCAATTTGAACTTCCAGAATATGTGAAAAGATTGTGCAGGACTACAGATACAGAAACCGATTCTGCCTTTCTTGTCTGTAATTTTGTAGATATTTTATGAAGCAACTTAAACCGTTAACGGCTGCTATTAACGTTAAGTGTCAGCAACAAAACAACTTGCTGTAAAGCTAAATGTCAAATGTAAGAACACATTATCAACGCAATATTTGTAAATCTGACAATACATAGAATATCACCGGGTCTAGTAATATATACCATGTTACAGTTATACCTTAGACTATGGTGTATTGCACGTTTCGGGTAGGCAAACACTTTACAACGATGGCAGAGTATTTAGCAGCTAGTGAGTAGTGTTTGAGCACTGAGCAGAGACTGAAACTACACGTTTTGGGAAGAAATCTGAAATTATATTAGGCCGACTTGCCCTGATAGTTGTCTCAAACGCCAAATGAAAAACAGAGTAAGCTACAAAAAGAACAGCACTATGTAAAACTAAACACTGCTTAACAGGGAACTAGGAGGTTTTCAAACCATCTTCAGATTCGCAAATGTTTAGTAGCTACTGCGGCCTTTAGTAAGAAGCAAGTTAATGATAGCCACCAGATAGTTCACCTAGACTTAGCAGAATCCTTTGCAAGGAGCAGAGAGCTGGTTCCGCCAGAACTGGTTGGAACCAGAACCGGAACCGGAACAGCTGGCTTTGGAACCGGCCAGTTCTGTGCTTAAAAATCGGACTTGAATTAATTTTTTGCAAAAATATTTTACAATTTACCTAAAGCTGGATTTTGTAGTTGCCTGCCATTCATATTGTATCTTTACTCATTCATACTATTCAGTCTGAAGCTGCAACTATGTATTACCTAAATCTAGTTTGCGCTTCTACATGTTTCAGCTGAAACTGTGCAAATTTTGATCTGTAATGAAGGTAACTGAATATAAGATGTGATGTGACTTACGAATTACGATCTGAAACTGAACTTACGAGTTGAAACTGAAGTATGACACAATACATAGAATAAATTTAGAGCCTAATGGTGCGTGTAGGGGTTATTTGATCTGCTGAATCCGAATATGAAATCCGTTTTTCGATATGACGCTTCCTTCGTTCAGTATGCGCTTACAACTGTCTTAGAGTTTTAAGGAGCGATCGCCATCCATACTTTGAGAAATCAATCTAGCATTTCTAAACATTGGAGCGAGGTTTAGTGACATAGCTTCCGGCACATCTTGGTACACTCACTGGCCTGTAATGTGCAAAGTTTCAGCCGATTCTGCCACAGTGCCTTGGAGTAATTGGCTCACATCTTCGAAATGGCACCAAATAACAGCGACAAGGGTTTGAGGCCGGCCGGGGGTTCACCGGCCGGCCGCCGGCCGGCTGCCGGCCGGCCGATCGCCGGCCGGCCCGGCCGAGCCTATCGGCCGCCGGCCGGCGGCCGGTGAGCCCGTAGGTCGGCCGGTAGCCGGCCGGACAGGCCGGCTGCCGGCCAAACGCAATTTGCAGTGCAGTAGTATAACTTGTAAGATATTTATTTTCGAATGTTATCTTAGAAAAATAGCACAGCATAGCATAGAAAATTAGCTAGATAACTAGATAACTAGATTTGGAGTTCATTTTACGGTTAGTTTCTCTATTTTGTAAATTTATGATTGGAGATTTGTATCCCAGCCCGGCCGGCCGGCCGGCCGGTCGGCCGTTAGCCGGCCGGCCTCACCGGCCGCCGGCCGGCCGGCCGGCCGGTAGCCGGCGGCCGGCCGGCGAGCAAAAGTCGTCGGCCGGCAGCCGGTCCGCCGGCCGGCTTAGGCCGGCCGGCCTCAAACACTGCTTAGTAGTTGTCGAGCTTGCTGTTGTCTTTCTAATTTATGTTGCTCTGCTGGGCTAGAAACAAAATATGTAAACTAGAATTGGAAGCAGAAATATGATAACTCGAATTGAGTTACAAGTAGTGTTTGAGGCCGGCCGGGGTTTCACCGGCCGGCCGCCGGCCGGCTGCCGGCCGGCCGATCGCCGGCCGGCCCGGCCGAGCCCATCGGCCGGCCGACCGGTGAGCCGGCGGGCCGGCCGGCGGCCGGTGAGCCCGTAGGCCGGCCTGTAGCCGGCCGGCCGGCCGGCTACCGGCCTAAAGCAATTTGCAGTGCAGTATTATAACTTGTAAGATATTTATTTTCGAATGTTATCTTAGAAAAATAGCACAGCATAGCATAGAAAATTAGCTAGATAATTAGATAACTAGATTTGGAGTTCATTTTACGGTTAGTTTGTGTATTTTGTAAATTTCTGATTGGAGATTTGTATCCCAGCCGGCGGCCGGACGGCGGGCCGGTCGGGCGTTAGCCGGCCGGCCTCACCGGCCGCCGGCCGGCCGGGCGGCCGGTAGCCGGCGGCCGGCCGGCGAGCAAAAGTCGTCGGCCGGCGGCCGGCCGCCGGCCGGCTTAGGCCGGCCGGCCTCAAACACTAACAGCGACAAAATCGATAAATTTAATCCAGCACTGCGAACGCAGGGATTGACGAAATCACGTCATTTATACCAAAGTTAAGACAGATACTTGGAGTATTAATTGCAGCAAAGTTAGGCTCATTTGGTAAACCACAGCTCATTAGAAGTTAGTTAACCTCCACCCGTATAGACCTACAACAGCCAATTTTTGATCGTATAGCACAGAAAACTAAGCAATGGTCTAGAGATTATTTTACACGATATCAAAGCACTATATGTCAGAACTAATTCCTGAAAATTTTGGTACCGTGCCTTGCACATAGCGATCAGAGCGAGGCCAAGTTTGTGTACGTGTCATGTCGAGCTTTGGACCGATAACACCAACTTCTGTTGGCTCCACAGGACGCTACGCTGCATGGAATTCTTTCAAACTTTAAACTATTTTACACTAAACCTCATACTATTATGTGGCAAAAGACCAGCTAGCTTTTCCAACATCGAACTTTTAGTGAAATTCGTAGCACCCCCCTTAATAGTTTGAAGCTGATGTTTGATATTTCACATAAATTTCAAATGTTTATTTGAATCAACATTACATAGCTATATTGTCCCTTCTCCTTAGTTATCAGTTAAATTATTACCTTTGAAAAAATCACGAACCTGTAGTGCTTTATTGTAATTTATATCGACGTCCCTTGTTTTGGAAGTTTATATTTTTCGTCTTCATTCATGCTTTTTGTTTTCTAATTCCAAACAGTAATTGAAGAAAGATAGACGCTTTCCTTTGCATGTGAACGATAGAATGTCGAATGAAAACTTGAACAAGCTTACACATTTACAGCCGGTTGCACCAAATATGATTTACTTCTAACTAAAATGTTATTAGCTAAAGTCTGACCAAAAAATGTAGAAAGCGAAATTGTTTGCTTTATATCTCGTAAACGCTTCAAGATAACTGCCATAAATTATATATTTTCTGAACCGGAATGATGAGATCTTTCTTCTCGTGAAAAAAGTTTTTTGAAATTTCCCGTGCGATTTCAAAGGGTGCCGCTTTTATATGTCCAGAAGGATTGGTAAATGCTACAACCACGATTTTTTCAGGAAAATTTCCCCTTGCCCGAACGTCCTACACACCAAATTTCAGCTTTGTTGGTTGAAAATTGCGTGAGTTATTCCATTTTTTAGATTTTCAAAATCCTTTGATCTTTGCCGCTTTTTCGACTTTGACTGGTTGTTACTCGCCACTCGCTCAACGAAAAAAATTTTTTGATTGGATTTTCGGGACCGCCTGGGTGTCCGCTTTCATCTGATATACGTGGTATTTCAAAATTTGAAAGTCGATTTTTTCGAAAAATACCACTTTTTGACCCAAAATTTCGGCAAAGCGAATCCAGCAAAAGTGAATAAAAATAACATAATCATAAAGTTCATTATGAGCTGAATCCAACGATATAAAGTTTTCGTGGCTACGACTTATATTGCGCCAGCAATGAATTTTTAAACATTTTCCTTATTTCAAGCTGGTTTTTGGCTTCCTTTGATGTTGCCGCCTAGATTTACCTGAACCAGCGTAAACTAGCAAAAACCAGCTGAAATAAGGAAAATGTTTAAAAATTCATTGCTGGCGCAATATAAGTCGTAGCCACGAAAACTTTATATCGTTGGATTCAGCTCATAATGAACTTTATGATTATGTTATTTTTATTCACTTTTGCTGGATTCGCTTTGCCGAAATTTTGGGTCAAAAAGTGGTATTTTTCGAAAAAATCGACTTTCAAATTTTGAAATACCACGTATATCAGATGAAAGCGGACACCCAGGCGGTCCTGAAAATCCAATCAAAATAGTTTTTTCGTTGAGCGAGTGGCGAGTAACAACCAGTCAAAGTCGAAAAAGCGGCAAAGATCAAAGGATTTTGAAAATCTAAAAAATGGAATAACTCACGCAATTTTCAACCAACAAAGCTGAAATTTGGTGTGTAGGACATTCGGGCAAGGGGAAAATTTTCCTGAAAAAATCGTGGGTGTAGCATTTACCAATCCTTCTGGACATATAAAAGCGGCACCCTTTGAAATCGCACGGGAAATTTCAAAAAACTTTTTTCACGAGAAGAAAGATCTCATCATTCCGGTTCAGAAAATATATAATTTATGGCAGTTATCTTGAAGCGTTTACGAGATATAAAGCAAACAATTTCGCTTTCTACATTTTTTGGTCAGACTTTAGTCTTAATCATATTTTAGTCAGATTCTGTGTTGCACCAAGTTAGTTAGATTTTATCTGATTAACTCTAAACCAATCAGCATCTTTCCCAGATGCGCACTAGCAAATCAAGTACAAGCTTATGTCACATGATGACTTTAGTTATATTTTAGTTAGATTTTAATCAGTAGAATTTAATTACAGATTAGTCTAATTAGATGTTAGCCAGGTTTGGTGCAACCGGCCATTGATGACGAGTAACCTTAGTTAAAAATTAAAGCTCGCAGAGATGTATTTAGAAATTAGCTATCTATTTTCTCAAAAATTGGGAAACAGAAAGTGGTTTAGTTAGGACGCAAACTGGAAGCAACAATATAAAGAGAGAAAATTTTTTTTTTTTATATTTTTTTTTTATATATATATATATATATATATACAAGAATAAAAATGCTCCGGTGGAGCATGAAAAATGCAATATGGGTGACACTGGGTTTTAAGCGGACAGAGGACTAGGTTTTAAAACGTTAATATGGGAGGGGCAGGTTGTAAATGCCAGGAGGACTAGGTTAAAAGCGCACTAATATGGACCAGCTTCGCTGAACAACCCATATTCGCGAAAACTGTCCAGAGTTTCTATCGGCTGCTGCTTGCTATATATTGCTATTGGCAGTTCTTCGGAAAATTGTACGATTTGTCAGCATGGCCTGCAAGTATGTGGTCGTGCTCCTTATTATACAACTTAATAATACACGTACATAACGTCAACTGCTTTTCGCATCAACTTAACACAAGATTCTGCGCTGACAGTGCAGAAAAAACACCTTGAACACCTTTCTATCAGAACTGCATTGTTTATTTGGAATAAGCTTTAATATTTCAAAATCGTCCCGCTTGCTTTGAAAGCTGAAGAATGTAGATATTACTCGTATGTCATGTGGAGTGGAGCATGAGTGACCGCGAATATGGGTTGTTCAGCGAAGCTGGTCCATATTAGTGCGCTTTTAACCTAGTCCTCCTGGCATTTACAACCTGCCCCTCCCATATTAACGTTTTAAAACCTAGTCCTCTGTCCGCTTAAAACCCAGTGTCACCCATATTGCATTTTTCATGCTCCACCGGAGCATTTTTATTCTTGTCCTATTTCATTTTTAAGGTTCTCAGTAAAAAGCAAAAACGTTAAAGCTGTGTGAAAGAAACTTTAAAAATTCCGCCAATCATTAATCGTCAACCGAAAGTACAGAACAAAGAAGCTTGAAAAGTTCCAAGTTCTTCCTTTTTCTCTATTTTGACAGAAATCCAACATCCAGTACCCATGGCTGCAATAGTTTTAGTTACTGTATTTAGCATATAGCACTCTACTGCAGCGCAACCAAATGCAAACTTTACTGTCAGTGAAGGAAACTCATAAAACACGATTTGCAATGCTCTGCCGCACTTGTGTGCAAGATTTCGGACTATTGCAACTTACCTGTAGCTAGTTATAGGCCGTGCTGTACTTCAGCAGCACTCTACTGCAGCGCAACCAGATGTAAACATTACTGTCGGTGAAGGAAACTCATACGGCATGATTTGCAATGCTCTGCCGCACTTGTGTGCAAAATTTCGGACTATTGCAACTTACCTGTAGCTAGTTATAGGCCGTGCTGTACTTCAGCAGCACTCTACTGCAGCGCAACCAGATGCAAACTTTACTGTCGGTGAAGGAAACTCATACGGCACGATTTGCAATGCTCTGCCACACTTGTGTGCAAAACTTCGGACTATTGCAAACTTACCTGTAGCTAGTTATAGGCCGTGCTGTACTTCAGCAGCACTCTACTGCAGCGCAACCAGATGCAAACTTTACTGTCGGTGAAGGAAACTCATACGGCATGATTTGCAATGCTCTGCCGCACTTGTGTGCAAAATTTCGGACGATTGCAACTTACCTGTAGCTAGTTATAGGCCGTGCTATACTTCAGCAGCACTCTACTGCAGCGCAACCACATAGTAACATCGTAATAAGTATACGAAACGTATCTATAATAGTTTGTCATGTCCTAAACTATCTGTATGCCGAATTTCAAATACCAGTGACGAATGAATAACTTGTTATCGACGGTGCTGTGTTTGGGACAGCACATACAGCACGGTGGAAGCTAGAGAGTGCACCAACTAACATAGCTACAGTTCCCCCTTACTACAGACATAATTTTCACCAAGTTTCATATGTTTAGCCGTTTACAGTAAGTCTACAGACAGCGTGCTATGGTTGCTGCATAATAGTACAGCACGATAGCAGCACCGCACAGAGCTGCGACTATGCTCATCGTGTTCAGCGACCCCGATAACCCTTATATGCGTCCCACTATATGGCCCAAAACAGCATATTTAGGCCTATTTTTGACTATTTTCTGTGGAGTTGGGACTTAGAAACTTTTCCGAAAATGGCCATTTGGACCGACTTCCTTTGGGCCGGCCGCCTGAACGGTCCAGGACCTAAATCAAAAATCGGCCAACGTTACGCACTAGTATCCCCTCCGTACTTGTTCATGCAACAAACCGCGTGTCTCTAGCTTGTTCCCTGAGCCCTGTGGGCGTGACACAAAATGGCCGTTTTTTGGCCAAAAACGCCGTCAGGCCACTTTTGGCCGGCCGGCCAGGTGGCATGCCGGGCCGGGCAGCGAAAAAATATAGCGCGGGGCACATGGGACCATATCGGCATTCAGAAAATATAAACCTTTCCGGCTGAAAATGCTCACATCTTTCAAACACCTCTGCACAAAATAGCCCTTTTCCAAGCGTGACTAACACAGAAAAAAAAACAAACGGACCTAACTTGTCCGGAAGCGAAAATTTTCAAAGTTGAAAATTTTGACCAAAACTTTTTTGCAACTTGTTGTACTCGTCGTGTAGATTCCAACGATACCAAACTTGCCGAGTTTCGTTCAGTATTGAGCTGGCACGGTGCTCGAACGAGTCTCATAGGGCCGCGCAGCGCCTTTTACACCCATATTATAGGGGGTCGCTCTCGCGCCCCCCTATAATTACTGGCTTTTTCCTACAGGGAGGGGGGCGGTCCCTCAGACTTGGATTGCCCCCCCAAGGATTCGGGCCTTCCTCCCCCCAAAATTTTTAAGGCCCCGGGAAAAATAGGGTTTTGAGGGTGAATTTTGAAAAAATTTTCCGGCTTCGCCAGATTTTCAGACATTTTTAAACATTTTTAGATATTTTAAGCTTAAATTTGGGTTAAAAATACTTAATATTTTAGCTCAGCAGCAAAAAATAGCTATTTTTTAAGCATTTTTCAAAAACCTTTTCTCCCCCCCCCCAGAAATCCGTGCCCCCCAGACCTAGGGGGGACCGCCCCCCAGAAATTTTTGCCTAGGAAAAAGCCAGATATATATCTGTGTGTGTATGTACGTATGTACGTATGCATACTTACACTGTGCAGCATACACTAAAAACAGACTGTGCTAACAATTAGACAACTGCTTTAGTACACCAAAATGTCTCAACAGCCTGTAAGGTAGCACTGGGTTACAACATCACAGTGAAGATAAGTTAAGTACATAAGAAAGGACCAAATGCATAGCGAACACTGTTCACAAACACCATAGGCACAAAATGAAGAGAAAAATAAAGAAATAAACCCGCACAGAATTATAAATGTTCAAAACACCTATATACTTAATCCCTCGCAAAAGTCCACTGAAATTCACTCATATTGCAACTTCACGTTTTTTGCAAACCACTACAACCTTAATGTTTTGACAAAACCTGTAAAGTACGTTTCATCTGTAAGTGAAAACAATAAATGTGTTCAAAACAAGACAAGAACAGACTGCATTAGCTCAATAAACGCTTTAAATAATTAACGACTAGACAATTGACAAAGAAGTTATACTGCACGCAAATTTAATGTAGGCAAAATATATACGTGCACTTTAACAGGAAACAAAGTACAAACGCAGAAACATTGAACAGTCAAGACTTCATTAACTAAGTATATATACGCAACTGCATGTACTGGCAGTATGTTGCACGTCATCAGGATGAATTCACTACAAACATTATAATACCACACATCACAACCTAATCTATGCACTAGTCACACAAAAATGCCTTTACATTGTGGCAAAACAAGAAAACAAACACAAAAGCGCCCGCTTTAACACGGGAAAGAAGCACAAGACCGCCAGTCTGCAGAAAAAAAGGGCTAAGGCTAAGTAATAATAAAGCTAACAAGGAGTAAAATTCATGGAACGTACACGATACACACGCACGCACAAAGTTTCTTCAACAGCAATTACTAACTGTGCAAATTAATGTACACAGAGTACACATTAACTGAGAGGATACCAATACAGACACGAACATAAAATAATATATAAACTGAAAGTTAAAACCAGCTGATGAAGTATCGTAAAATAAAACAACATTAAGGAAAAATAGAACGTCGTAAAGTTACTCGGCAGGGTATTTTTTGGGATTTTTTCAAAACGGATAAATTTTGAAAACTAAGGGGGGCGCGGCCTCTTCCAGCTAACCACTGACCATATTATTACGTACCATGCTGTGAACACCTTTAAACTTAAGCTAAACATTCCGTCATTAATATTCAAATAAAGGCAAAATACAAAGTTTTGAAAATTTAGCCGACTAGCACTCGCTAGTTTCCGGGAAGAGACAGACAATCCCAAATTAAAAAGGATCCTGGTTTCGGGAGGGAGCCAGGTCAGTCACGGGAGAACGAATACCCCAGAAAATACCCTACTTAGGACAAGAAAATAATATGAAGATCAAGCACAGTATAGTGCTTCCAGCACAGAAACTGATTGACTCAGGGATTAGGAGTATTCTTGAGGACGGAGGAAGCGTCATATTTTCCCGTCAATTCCGGACTAAGGCTGAGAATAGGAGGGCCCTTAATTCGGGCCAAGTCAGACTCCGCTACAGCTAAGGCATCCCTCAGTCTATTATAGCGAACAATATCGAATGACTTTCGCCGAGAGAGTTTGTAGAAAAATCGAAGAAACTGACGATCCCTTGCATCCGAGTATTCGTAAGACTAAAATTAAAGACAAAGTGAGAAGAAATCAATACACGTCCGTCGATCAGATACGTATGAATTAGTTTACAGTTGACATACTAAAAAACTAATCTAATAGCCTCAAAATTTCTATGAACTTCGTCTAAACCACAAATCACTTCAGCATAGGTTAGAGAAATTGCTTCTAACAAATAAAGATACCTACTGGAGATACAAATTGTTCATAAAAGCATTCAGACTCACATTCGTAAGTTTCTCTGAAGATTTTTCGCAAAAATAAATTAAATTTGTCTCATGTCCAATCAACTACATATCTCGACTTTGAGGTGAAGGCATTCATCAACCATAAGAGATATGGAATTAGAATCAATCAAAACTCGTTAAAATATCTTACTTGGGAGACCAAACTGACTGTATGAACACAAGAGAATCCAAAGACAGCTGAAAAAATGGCCGAAAAATGTTCCTCCGCCTCTCATAAGTTTACAACAACAACAATATAAACACTAGATTTATATATATACCTGTCGTGTGAGCACATAGTATGCATAGGCTCCCATTGCAGTAGCATAGGTAGTAAAATAGGTGACAGGTTCCATAATGTCCCAACTATACTCCCACCACGTCAGTCGAGCATAGAATCCAAACTGAGTAGCCATTAAGCCCAGTCCAAGCCAAAGCACTTTGGAAGTACGCCGGTCTGACTCCAGATCCAGTTGTCGCTTTAGCTGAAGAAAGAAGTCTGGATTGGCACATTCGTACATTGGACGAAGGGTTGCACAGAAACTCTTACTCTATTTAGCACCTCTCTGAAGCATAATTTTATGTGAAAACATGAACAGGGATTCCAACATTTTGGCTTTCAACATCTTCAACTTCACGAACTTCAAACACTACTTCACAAAATTTCGAGATCTTCATGAGTGAATATTCATCTTCACGCGAATAATGTAGTCACAGTTGTGTTGGGTGAGAGGAGGGTAGTCCCCACCAAACTGACTCGTCGGTGACCAAGTTTTTGCCTTTCTCCTCCCACCAAATTTTAAAATATCGAAATACACTAAAATGGTAATAGCGCTTAAAATTGCCTTAAAATAGAACTTTTTGCAAACAGTTGTAGATGGCCAAGAGAGACACCTATCCCTCTCCTTCCAAGACAACACCCCTTCCCCATTTTGTATCCAGTCAAACCTATTTAAGTAGTTCTCCTACAAATGACATTAACTGAAAATGTTCCTGAAAATTCTGAACTACAGCCAACACGTTTTGAAAAAACACTCACAACGCCCTAAATTTCGCGAAATTCACCCATTTCTGCGAAGCTGGCTACGGAAACAAACATCGTGAAAAGAAAATTTGCTTTAAAAATCAACCTTACATTTTCTAAGGGCTCGAGGTCTTTCTTGATAGTATCAATTCTAGCTTGCAGCCTCTCTTCAACTAGCAGCTTATATTCATCCAATTCCAAGCAGCTGTAAAGGCGACTAACCAAGTTACGCATCTCTGAATATTCAGCTTCATATGGCGCAACTGCAAAATTCATATCAATAAATAATCATAAAAATTAATAACCTATAACCTGATATACAATCAATCTTAAGGTGGTGATTCCCTTTGGTCACATAAAGTTTGCGCCATTATTACTCATTCATTACTTGGAGTTAAGAAGCCATTTTTATATCAAAATGTAGCTGGAAAAATATTCTGGGCAGGCTCAAGAAAGTTGGAAGGAAATCATAGATTCATTCGATATCATCGGAACCGCACATAAACTGGGCTCCAGATGATGAAGCCAGGATGCTCCTTGTCTGTCTGTTCTGCAGGGTCAGGCGAGAGATACT
>JASAND010013715.1:0-50116 GCA_030248195.1 Trissonchulus latispiculum
TTTGGATACCCGATTTCCTGCGACCAAGTAGTTTGGAAACGTATGAGGAACCTAGTAAATTGCTGTGTATCCATAAAACTGTTTCATAATTCTTTGACAGACTACAACAGTATGGGTCGGTATGTCCGGCTGCGGACTAGTTTACTCAGGATCCGTGGATACCTGGGTGAGCGAAACGCTGTCCGAGCAGTCGCTATAGGTAATCGCCTTTCGAGGGGGTGTATGCCTATAGTGGCTTTCTTACCGACCCTGCTGGACTAAACATCTCTTCGTTTAAAATTCTGGAGTTATTGTGGGACTTTGAATCTCCGAAAATTTCTATAGATTCATTTTCTGATAATAGAGATTTAACCGCTCAATTGTAAATTTGCCCAGAAACCTAATATATTCCTTTCAAGACTAAATTTACAATTTTTACAGTACCTAATTAAATGCTAGAATTGAATGCTAAGTTTAATGAAGTTGTTATTTGCACTGAATATACTGCAGGTTGAAATTAGGCAGTTTGGCGCATGAATATTGGCTTTTACATACCAACTGTTTTGATAGCATTTTGAAAAATTGCAGTTTGATAGCATTTTGAAAAATTGCAGTTTTGAAGAAAATATGTAGACGTCATGTGTATTTAGTAAAGTGAAAGGTCGGGATCTGGAGTGCGCAGCACAGCCTCCGGATCCCGAACTTCAGGAGATGTTAGTATTTCTTTTCGAGCTCATTTCTGCGGCTTTGTTGACCAGTTATTCAGAAAACTTTCAGTAGAAAGCGAAGTTTTGCAGAAAATATAAAAATAGACGCCACGTGTATTTAGTAAAGTGGAATGTCGGGGTCTGGAGTGCGCAGCACAGCCTCCGGATCCCGAACTTCAGTAGATTTTAGTATTTCTTTTCGAGCTCATTTTTGCGGCTTTGTTGACCAGTTATTCAGAAAACTTTCAGTAAAAGCGAAGTGTTGAAGAAAATATATATTATAGTAGACGTCACGAGTATTTAGTAAAGTGGAATGTCGGGGTCTGGAGTGCGCAGCCCAGCCTCCGGATCCCGAACCTTAGTAGATTTTAGTATTTCAGCACAGCCTCCGGATCCCGAACTTCAGGAGATGTTAGTATTTCTTTTCGAGCTCATTTTTGCGGCTTTGTTGACCAGTTATTCAGAAAACTTTCAGTAGAAAGCGAAGTTTTGCAGAAAATATAAAAATAGACGCCACGTGTATTTAGTAAAGTGGAATGTCGGGGTCTGGAGTGCGCAGCACAGCCTCCGGATCCCGAACTTCAGTAGATTTTAGTATTTCTTTTCGAGCTCATTTTTGCGGCTTTGTTGACCAGTTATTCAGAAAACTTTCAGTAAAAGCGAAGTGTTGAAGAAAATATATATTATAGTAGACGTCACGAGTATTTAGTAAAGTGGAATGTCGGGGTCTGGAGTGCGCAGCCCAGCCTCCGGATCCCGAACTTCAGTAGATTTTAGTATTTCTTTTCGAGCTCATTTTTGCGGCTTTGTTGACCAGTTATTCAGAAAACTTTCAGTAAAAGCGAAGTGTTGAAGAAAATATATATTATAGTAGACGTCACGAGTATTTAGTAAAGTGGAATGTCGGGGTCTGGAGTGCGCAGCCCAGCCTCCGGATCCCGAACCTTAGTAGATTTTAGTATTTCTTTACTCAAACGACCAGTAGAACGTTCGTGTATATACTTAAGTGAAAATTGGGGGTCGTTTAGAAGCCCTATGCCTTTATTCAAGTTAAAATTTCTTGCATTAGCTTCAAGTAATACTCGTTTTGGAGTTTGTGCTTTTTTCTTCGTTGTTGTGTTTATGTACTGTTCATTAGATAAAATACTTAAAAAGAGCAACCCAGCTTGCCTGGTTGCCTGAATTAATTTAACAATTTGCTTATTGAATACTTTAATTTGCTTTTCGGTTCTTTAGCAGTGCTAACTTTGATTCAAATTTGACCAGTTTTGTAGTAATTTGTGTAACGGTATTTTAACAGTGGTAATTTGTACAGATTTTTTTGAGATTTGTTAATTCTTCACGGTCTTTGTACGTACGTAGGTCGTTAATTTCTAAAAGTTGACTTAAAATAGCCTCTGTGATCATGAAGCTGTGAAAATTCAGAGATCTGGAGGGCGCAGCCCAGCCCTTCAGATTTTCGAGACACTTTATAGTCTCTTTTCCTGTCGGATTTAAGTACCAGCATAATGAAATTTTAGCTGACATTTAAATAAAATTGATTTATAAATAAGTTCAAGTAATACTCACTGCTTTAATTTTCTCGTTTTGGAGTTTGTGCTGTTGTGTTTGTGTAGTTCATTAGATTAAATTATTTGAAAAAATAGCGGAGGGCAACCCAGCTCTACTTACTGAATTTAACAATTTGCTTTTTGAATAGTTGTTTGCTTTCTAGTTGATTCAAATTTCATGTTGTCGGTGCTTTAGCAGACCTGATTCAACTCACTATACTTTATTTTTGTCGTTTTAAATTTGTACTTTTTTCTTCGTTGTTTGTTGATTACAGAGGAGAGTAACCTCTGAGCTGTAGGGGACCATTCCAGACCCTTCATTGGACTCCGTCCCGTGGAGTCGTCTCGTCCCCACTGTCATTTCGCCAAAATGTGCCTAAAATTCCACTCTGCTCAGTCCCGTTGCCACCGATTCGGGACTCTCACAGGTCCACGCCGATGTTAATTACTAGGCCAGAAACCTGAGGGCTTAGTTTGGACGGATCAATTAAACTTTATCCCCCCACCAACAAAAGTTGGTCAACTTCAAAGGCTTATTGCCAGAGATCAGCAGAACTTTAGAGCATGATTTATACATCGTTGGAATGCTTGAGATGTGCTTTATATATTTAATGGTGTAAAGTAGTTTGCTGGAGCTTGCTGCTATAAAGTTAAGCTTAAAATACTACCAAAAATTGCAAAAAGCGGTAATTTTGGTAGTCTTTTAAACTTAACTTTTAAAGCACCAAGCTCCAGCAAACCACTTTACACCATTAAATTGAACATATCTCGAGCATTCCAACAATGTATAAATAATGCTCTAAAGTTCTGTTGATTTCTTGCAATGAGCCTTTGAAGTTGACCAACTTTTGTTGTGGGGGGATAAAGTTTAATTGATCCAACAGTTTTTGTTTTGCGTGTTCTCAAATTAACTAAACCTCACTAATTTTGTGGTTTTTTGTCTTATTTACTGATTTTATAATGTACTATTGTCATTGTGTTCTGAGTAACTGAAAAAGCTCAACGTGGAAGATGTTTGTTTGGGAATTAAAAGAATTCTGTTGGTCTAAGCTAATTGTGAATCCTTCACATATTGAAGTAAAATAGACGTGGTTTCGTTGAAATGCACTCAATACGTGCAAATTTAGTTAGGCCCACATTTGAGACCCCCTGGCCCACATTTTGATACCACTGATTCACATTTGAAGACAGCTTGTAATATGAATCACCTTCAAGTTTTAATGCTAAATAAATTAATAAGTACTAATTAGTAAGTTAGATCTTTATGAAAATTTGCTTATAATATTTGCAAAGCGTAGAACAGCTGATACAACAATTCTCCGCCTCCTAGCTTCAGCGGTAAAGGAGAAACAGATTTTTTACCATTTATGACCATTTTTCGACAAAAAAGGTGACCCAGATTCAGTCCCTTTACTATATTTTTTGCTAATGTTGCCAGTTTCGTAAGCCCATGTGAATGTTCGATAATAAACTATAAAACGATATATATATATAAAGCTCTTTCTAACTCCCAAAATTGCGAAAGTTATAGCGTTTCAAAGAATCACCACAAAAGCACTGCGCATAAGTATACCAGCACCTTAAGGGAGGTCCATTTTTGGGTAAATTTTTCGACTTTCTCCGATCTCGCTTGTTCAAATAGTATATTTAACGAGTTTTTAAAATTAAAGTCGTAACTCTTACGGTTGTCGAGTAATTTCACCTCAAAGTTGAGATTTCGTGTGTTAAACGTAGGAAATTTAAAAAGTTGTCATTTTTGCGTGCGCCAAAAAAATCTCCCGACAAACGCTGATGAATCTGGACAAATTATGCATCAAAATAACGCTAAAATGTTAAACTGCGGTACCCTGGAATTAGAATTTTAATTTAGGCCTTTAAAATGTTTTAATTAATTTTTAAAGGATTTAAAGGACAAAGTTTTAAAACTTAAACTTAAACGTCTACTTACAGCAAACCTAATGGATAATTTGATTTCCGCAAGTCTGGGGTTTTTGATGTCATAATACGAATAACTCAAATAAGAGCGTGTCTGCTCACTGATTGGTCCACTTAAGCCTAAGACTTATTTTTTGGTAGTTTATGTTTATTAGTAATTTTATTAGTCGCATCAACCTAATTACAAGGAAAACAGCACCTTTAAATGTTGGTCCGTATAATTTAAAGTACATTAGCCATTGAACTGCAGTCAAATTTGCTACATCATTGTCGAAAACACAAAACAATTGGGTTTTTGAGATGTTAGCTTTAATTCGCCAGAACTTAAAAATTTTGACGAAACTGACAAAATTGACAGTTTTCTCAATATATTGAGCCTGTTTTGCTCGTTAAACAATTTCATAAAAGATAGTCGTCGGGAAGACGTTTCCCTCGAAGCTGGAACTGGTAGCTTTTTAGCTTTCCTACACTTGGAGAAATCCGTGTTCGAAATTCTTTTCATGTAACCGCATGTTCAAATAGAACTGTTGAACTAAGACATCTGTACTCTGCGTAGTTGTAACAAGCACATTCCAAGCTTTAGAGTGATTCAAAATTATTGTTGAAGTTCAAAGTCTTTCAAAGTTTGCTGCAAATACCGGATCAACACCTTTAAACTACTATTTTGATGTTATTGTATTATTCGTTTCACTAAAAGTAGGCTTAAACGACTTAATTTAAACTTCTTAAAACTTCGTTTCATAAATATAAATTACTTAAACTACTTAAACTGCTTAAATTAAGTCGTTTAAGTTAAGTCGTTTAAGTATTTTTAGTAGTTTAATTTAATACTTTATTCCGCCATAACTTGCACTGTGACCACCCTACATGGATGAAATTATAGTCATTCGAATCCTTTGACCAAGACCTACAACTTTGCTTTTGAGAGTTTTCTTCGATTCCTTAAGGTTTAAGAGATAACAGCGAAA
The DNA here is from genome assembly GCA_030248195.1 of Trissonchulus latispiculum. Lineage (NCBI taxonomy): Eukaryota > Metazoa > Nematoda > Enoplea > Enoplida > Ironidae > Trissonchulus > Trissonchulus latispiculum. The sequence goes on from JASAND010013715.1 coordinate 5,140, forward strand.
ATTGATTTTTGAGTTCATGTTGTTCAAGCCGAAGAGTTGAAATGAGACAGCTATACTGTACCTAGTTGTAACAAGCACATTCTAAGCTTTAAAATGATATAAAAATTGTTGTTGAACTCCAAAAATTGAGCAAATTACAGTCTTTCAAAATTTGCTACAAATACCCGAACCAGCACCTTAAGTAGTTAAATAATAATAATACAGATAATTTCATGGCCCGCGAAATTTCTTCTCATGGGCTCAGCCATTTCTCTGCAGACTTTGCACAAACGTTGTTCCCTTCATCTCGAAGAATTTGGAGCCACGGGTATTGCTTGGACCACTCGGGATCAAATCCTGATGTTCTTTGACCTTTTCCCGGTTCCATAAAACCTTTGGGGTTTCTGCCCTTACCCAGTCTCCACTTTTGGTCATAATTTCTTCAATAGAGAGCACATTCCTCATTCGCGACTAGTACCAAAAATGCCCTAGACGGGCATGGGTTCCGGGTAGAATAAGGGAAAGAAGGCTGAAGCGGAAAAATGCCAATAGAGTCTGCTGTGAGCGCTCTTACCCAGAGAGAACTAGTCTCTGGAGCCCATTGGCTCTCTCCTGTTCGGACTAAGGCTTCGGCCTTAGTGACTGCAGGCAGGCGTTTTTCATTATTTCTTTATGATTAATGCCTTGTATCCTTCGTGGATCCGCCTGCTGGCCCGCGTTTACCTCATTTTCTTGATGTAAATGCTGTTTGTATATCTACTGAGATCCGCGGGCCACTGCAGTCCTTTCTGTGCATAGCACAGTCAGAGAGGTTTTGATAAAACCGTGTCTGGCTATGTTGCAGCACCGTTAGAGCCGAGCTGGCTGTCCTCTTCTGGACAACCAGGCAGGAGCTCCAGAGACTAGTTCTCTCTGGGTAAGAGCGCTCACAGCGCCCATTGGCTCTCTCCTGTTTGGACTAAGGCTTCGGCCTTAGTGACTGCAGGCAGGCGTTTTTATTATTTCTTTGTGATTAATGCCTTGTATCCTTCGTGGATCCGCCTGCTGGCCCGCGTTTACCTCATTTTCTTGATATAATAGTGCATTACTGTTAGACAGCATCAACTTTCGAAATAGTCTTTTACGAATAAATCATGATTCCACTGAGTGCCCAATAAATTCGAATAAAAAGCTGATCAAAAACTGCAAATTGTTTGTTTAATCCTTTGGACGGTCCTCTGGCATTAAAAAAGCTTGGAAATGTGTGTTGAATGTGTGTTGTTGAAGGCACTCGTCAGTGAGTTGTCGAATCTGTAATGGGCAAACATATTGAACCTGTGAAATGTACTACCCTCTGCATACAGATATATCGAAAGATACAGCAGCAGCACTGGAATTGTAAATGAGACAGTATCCAATATGTTATTTAATTTATTCTTTGACTTCGTTGCAAGAATATTTTGGTTTGGTACGTATCTATCAGATAATTTTCTTAGTAATCAAAACCGAAAATTGTCTACTCTAATGTTTGCAGTTTTAATTCTTAACAAGTGACTTGCAGCAAGTGAAAGGAAAGTCTGGTTTTAAGCTAGTAATAACCCAGCCATCATAAAATTCCAGCGAAGAACGGTAGAAGAATGTGAGAAAACATCAAAGCCCAGAAGAATTTGATTCTTGTTTTTAAATCGTTCCGCAAGCGACATAATATTTTGGACGCTAACTTTAATGCCTTAAGATTTCACATTTTCATGCATAGTCTGACACTAGGTTCACTCGATTTTGCCTATTCACAGATTCCTCTGTTTTAGACGTTTTATTGGTAATAAATTCTTGCAAAAATATTAAATTGCTGCTCTACAGGCCTACAACCAACGCCGATGCGGTATGCTAAGTCCCGACAGATTGAAATTACAAGCTGGTTAAAGTTTGAAAATACTTCGTTGAGAATTATTTGGAGCGTCCAGGCGAGTACAAAAAGTATACTAGTTTCAAAGCTTGAAAATAGATTGTCGAGGCTACAGTCACAAAGTTGTCGAAGTTGTAATGGGCAAACATATCGAACCTATAAAATGTACTACCCTCTGCATACCACATGGAAAGACACAGCAGCAGCAGTGACATGTACTATTCCCAGAATACCGTGTTATATCTACAGATATAGCAGCAACACAGATCGTATCCAATACAGTAGTTAATTATTAATCTACTAATTAATCGTTAATCTAAGAACGCTTTAATTATGGTAAGATCGTTAATGCCTGTCTTTTAATAAATTTGACATATAAATGTTTTGCTTCCGAAATTAAATCAAACCAAAATTTGCTACAGAATTCTCGACAATAACATAGTTCCTTAAGAATTTTTAAAAAATATTTTGAAATTTATCTGCTATAAATCTAGTTTTTCCGGCAATTTTTGCCTCTCATGTGGCCTTTTCTTCCTTCATCCTTGTCCTCGATTTCGGTATGGCTTGTACACTGAGGTCCATTTTAAACACACCCTTCGCTTGAGTACCACACGTTGCGCAGAATAGTACAAAATAACTAAGAGTGTGGCAAGCGTCCCGCTCGTAGTTATTAGGCTAGCGACATGGTCTGAGCAATAACGGCTGATCCCCCCTCACAAATTAGACCCATCAAACAAATTTTTAAGCTATACCTGCGTTCTAAAGCTTGCAACAGACGCACAGCACATTGAAACAACTGGCTGTAATGGGTGGGTATTTCTAGAGTTTATTAGCTATGTATTTATAAGTGTGAATATTTTTGAAAATGTTAGAAAATTGTTATATATTGTGAAATTCACGTGTTAAGGGGGGGCTACGAACGGTTTTGTCCAACTTCTTCAGAGAGACCTACCTTTTGGCATATGATTAGCTAACATATCAAGGTTAAATAGTCCGTAGTGGGCATAATTATATCTAACACACATCGATTCTGGCACTACGCCAAAGTCGAAATTTTGGTGCGAAAAGTGGGTTTTTTGGAAAAGATTTTCTGAATTCTGGTGGATTAAAGGTTTGACCAATTCTGAAACTTTTTGCCACAAATGTTAACTGTTACTAGTGCTAAATATTGAAAGTATTCCGGCTTTCGAGCGTTGCTTCCTTCTTCAGCTATAACAGCTCAAAGTTTGAAATTTGACAAAAAGTTGCGATGTGACCGTGCGCCGTTTTCGATCTAATAAAATTGACAGCCCCTAGCCTACCCCAGCTTTTTACCAAATATTAGGCTCTAATAGGGGCAAACTGTCTGTGAGTTTCGAGAGTTTTGATTTTCTGGTTTGTGTGCTAGCAAACGTTTTGTTAAGAAATAACCCTTATTTTTAGGCCTGAAAAGCCAGCTAAGTGCAGTAAAAATAAGGTCAAAAAATTTTTTGTCTCCGATTTTGCCAAAAAGGTCCTTATAGGGGTTATTTGGCCTGCTGAATTCGAATATGAAATCCGTTTTTCGATATGACGCTTTCTTCGCTCAGTATGCGCTTACAACTGTCTTAGATTTTTTTGGAGCGATCGCCATCCATGCTTCGAGAAATCAATCTAGCATTTCTAAACATTGGAGCGAGGTTTAGTGACCTAGCTATCGGCACATCCTGGTACACTCACTGGCCTGTAATGCGCAAGGTTTCAGCCGTTTCTGCCACAGTACTTTGGAGTGATTGACTCACATCTTCAAAATGGCACCAAATAACAACGACAATATCGATAATGTAATCTAGCACTGCGAACGCAGGGATTAACGAAATTACGTCTGTTTTCCTTAAGTTAAGACAGATACTTGGAGTATTAATTGGAGCAAAGTTGGGTCCTTTGATAAACCACAGCTCATTAGACGTTAGTTAACCTCTACCCGTATAGACCTACAACACCCAATTTTTCGCACTTTGATTGTATCGCACAGAAAAGTATACACTGATCTAAGGATTACTTTACACGATATCAAAGCGCTATATGTCAGTCTATTTCTGGGAAATTTGGGTACCGTACCGTGCGCATAGCGATCAGGGCGAGGCAAAGTTTGTGTACGTGTCATGTCGAGCCTTGGACCGACAACACTAACTTCTGTTGGCTCCACAGGACGCTACGCTGCATGGAATTCTTTCAAACTTTAAACTATTTTACACTAAACCTAATACTATTATATGGCAAAAGACTAGCTAGCTTTTCCAACATCGAACTTTTAGTGAAATTCGTAGCCCCCCCCCTTAAGATCTGATCCTAGACTAGTTTTATTATGCGTTTTTATTCAGTTTTTCAGACGCTAGGCGGCGCTGTTAGTCTAACGTGACAGGAACCTTCGACCAATCAAATTCTAGCAGTGGCACTTTCAAAAGTCAGTAGTTACCGCTGATTGGCTAACTAGGGGAGTGGTCTGATGAAAGAACAAAAAGTAGCCAGTCTAGAGATTTTCTTCCTTAGCGAGTGGCCGCGTTTTCGCTCTGTCTGTTTTTACATTTTCCACGTTAGTGTTTGTTATTTTCTCGTTACTGGCCCACACATCCCAGTTTGCCTAGGAGTTCAACTCGTTTTTCTATACGATTTGTTGTTGATTATGATTCACTTTCTCCTCCTTCTTGTTTATTTAACTGTCCGCCGGCTTGGTCGCTCTGGCCAAGCCAGCCCTTCATTTAACCAAGAGTACATAATATATGAGTGTGACAGCAGGCAAGCTCTCTTTTATCAGCTCTAGGTACATGCTATGTTCGCTAACGGCTGACCCCCCCCACAAACGTGTATGCTCACTTCAAAGAAATTTGAAGTTTGCCCTGAATCGTTTGTATGCGGCATCGACTGCGCCCCTTTATCTTGAGTTTCTACATGTTTTAGTTGTAATGCTTTTGCATCAGCAAAGCGACTGTGCTCCGACTTAATATTTATTTTGCTTTTTAGGTGGCGTCGGTAGGACTTTGTCGGAGCATATCAGTGAAGTTGTCAGTCGGTGTCGGCGGCTGGAGCAAGACAGCTAGCTGTTTGAGCAGGAAAATCAGCGTCTGAAAAGACAGCTGACTGCATTAACAGGAGCCTTCCTGAGCTTGCCCCCTTCGTCATGGGCGTCAGAAGGCCTCCAGCACGTCGAGTCCCCGCGGACGGTTAGCGGTGGCGACCGTTAACGTTAGCGGTGGCGACCCCGCGGACCTCTGTCTCTCTGGCGTCATCGGGTGTACAGAGGTCCCACTATCTCCCGAGCAGACCTATGCCTTCCGGCGCCCTGTCCTCGGAACTGAGAGAAACCAGGGATGCTGCCGCGGCTGCCACAGCGTTTCTGGAAGAAATAAAACATAAAAAGCATAAAGCATACAACACGTCCTCGGCCCGGCCCCATTACCGCCCCCAGCATAAAACACGGCTCCGTCACGGCCCCATCCAAAAATCATGTTTTTTGAGAAAGGGAACTAAATACAAGCAACTCAGCATCTCCTAATCAAAAAATTAAAGTGCATAAATATTTAATTTTAGAATTTGGAAAAACTGAAGTTGGAAGTGAAACATTTCATTTAAAGCAGCGTTTTGATGTTTTTCTGTTTTGGAAACCTATACATGACTAACTTGGTGTAGAACATTCAAAAGAGCATTCAAGTGTTTAGACACTCCTGATGTAAAAAGTAACAAAGTTTAAAATATAAACTAAAGTTCATAAATTCAGTTAATTTCATAACCATAGATTTAATTTTCGTTTTAGAATGTAAATTTTTAAGCTACATACATAATTGTAATTTCTATTTTAAAATGCTACTTTTTACATCAGCAGTGTCTAAACATTTCAGACAGTATGTTTGATAATACATACAAAAACTGAATAACTGTTCATAAAACGTTTAATTTAATTTAATATTACTAGCAATTTTACAGTAATTTACAGCACTAGTAATATCACATAATAATTTTACTGGATCGGATCGGTTAAATTTTTAGCTGCCGATCCGATCCACATCACTACGATGTATGGCTGATTTTGCTTAGGAACTTGAATCGAATATGGAATGTTTGCATTCTTATTTTGTTAAGAGTTCAAAAAACTTAAACATTGGCTGAAAGCTATTTGATGATATAAGATGCCAAATCCATTTTAATACACGACAATCTACAAAAAGAATTTAATCGTTATGTTATACATGATTTAGCAAGGTCATTCCAACATTTTGTTCTATTCCGAGATGCCTGATTAATAAGAAGCCTGCAAAAATAAGAAAGTATGGGACGAAATCTAACGAGCAAATAGCTTTTTCTGTTAGATATTTTTTATTTTTGGCTATTAAATCTCAGCCACAGTACGCTCACTTCATGCAAGGATATATCAAATTTTCCATGTCTAGGAGTCTTTTTCAAAACTTAACTAAACAATTTAACAATTTTAAAAGCAGAATTCGTAGTGCAATCGAAAAACTATTGAAAAGTGTGACGCTTTAAAAGTTCAGGGTTTAAAAGTACTGCAATAGAAGAACGGAAGTGAAGTGAAGTTCTTCTACACCTTGGATCTAGGATCTACACCCTTCTACACCTTGGTACTGATTTGCGGGGGGGTCACCAGGTCTGATTTGAGGGGGGGGGGGGGTGCGTTAGCGAGCAGAGCAGAGTTTTTGCTTTAATAACATAGAGTGTGCCTAGTGGCACACTCTTACCTACCTTCTTTGCACCTTCCTTATGGAGACGTCATGTTACTGATGATTTTAATATACTATTATATTATATACTATTCTATTAATACTCTTCTATTATATACTCTTATCTTAATAATGGGCAAAGACTTTTTCTTGAAAAAATTGTCATACATAAATATAGTACGCGTTAACGCAGCTCTGAACATTACATACATTTCGCTGCTACAGTCAGAACAGTTTCATAGTACAGTGTACAGACTGGGGCAGAGCCCGCATCTTAAATCGGATTTGGATTATCTTATCCTTAATCATTAATTATTGATTATCATTAATAATTGAACCTTGTCTTCCGTAAATAGAGGATATGTCTATATGATTTTACTTTTATAGGAACCATTCAAAGTGTTCAATATCTGCCTTTCACGGATATTGTGTGTAATGACGCAGGCAGTCTGCAGGAAGGACAGTGTTCGGTGAGATATGCAATATAGGTCCCGCATGTTGTTAGAAATGCTACGTGACTTCAATACTCGACAAAGATCTGTTTTGCATGCGCATGCCACTACAAATGTTCCAAACCTTATGGAGATCCAGACTGGGGATCGAATTGAGATGGTGATTGACGGCACGCCGCCGCTACATAGGTTGTGTGATCGACGACAATGTCAACCTGATACACGTCAAGGAAAAACCGTCCAGATAACCGACGCCGCATCTGTGCTACCGGACCGTAAATCAATAAAATATGAACCCTCTAAAAAGAATTCCCAACGTTAATCGTCGCATGCCTTAGGAGGCTCTGATTTTGATCGCTCTCTGTGTGGGTAGAGCATGGCCGAATGCGTTAGATACAACTGCCAAGCTTTTGTGAATTATATTTTACTCAACAAACACCACATTGAACAAGTAGGTTGCTGTTGCTATTGGGCACCTTTCTGGCTTATTTTAGGCCAAAATTTGCTGGGGGGAGCAGCGATACGGGGGACTCGAGGTTGCCTCCTTAGCTCACCAACAAGGGCACATTTATGAGAACAATTTGCAAATGTTAACGTTTTTGTGTGAAAATCGCTAAAAATCGCTAAAAATGACTACTCTTAGATGTTTTTAAGCAAAACTAGTCATGAAAAATGACATGAAATATTGAGCACGTCATCATCTACCCTCAATGTTCCTTATTCAATGTTCATATTACATCATTTATGACTATTCTCCACGGAAAGATGACTTTCCTGAATGAGACCTTCTTTCTTCTGGCATCCGATTGTGTTTGATCCATGTCGCCCACCATGTGACGGCTCAGCCGATGTCGGAATCTGGATTTGACTTTCTTCCATTGATGCATTGGATCTTAATCTCCATATATGGTCATCGTTTTAGTAGTTTATTGTGACAGTGACACTTGTATATTTGCCATTTATTGTCGAAAAACCCAGTGACGTCATCGTCATATGAAAATACAAAATTTTGACCACTGGAGGGTGGGTTTTTACTCTCAATAGGACCTCACCTTAACGGTGTGTATTTTCTTGGTAATTGAGATGTAACGGATATGTAATGGTAACGCACGGCCAACCTTTTCGTCTCTGACGGCTGTAGAGCTAACCAGCTACTCGTTGTTCGAAGTCAAAATTAACAAGCATTGGAAAGACTTAACATAACATCATCATGGGTTGTTAAGACTTTCGTCAAGTCAGCTAGCTCCCCCAACGTGTACGTATGGGATTGAGTGGGTTCTCACTTGGGAGCTACGTGATTGGGGACTAAACTATACACTAAGGGACGCTCTTGGGAGGGTTCAACCCACTAACTCCTCCCCTTCAGTTTTGTATATTTGCATTGCCGTGAAATCCTGCTTTTAATTACGTTATTCAATCCCCCTATTGCTCTGTATTATTCCCTGTATAATTTCTCCTCGTAGCTCCCCCAGAGCTCCAGGTACGTTGGCTAGCCTGCCCCTGTAGAGCTGTAAGTTACATTGTATAATTTTTTGTGTGTCTGAGGGATCAGCCCGTTATTTTATATAGTCTTTACAATCATTGTTCTTTGTTTCATTAAAGTGTATTTGTTAGGTTAGTTTCACCAAGAGTACATAATACATAAGAGTATGACAGCAGTCATATTTTATGTATTATAAGCGTGACACATCCTCTGCACGCTAACGGCTGACCCCCCCCCGCAGATTGGACCCTTCACTTCAAAGAATTTTGCGCGCTATGCCTATGTGTTAAAGCTCGAAGCAGACACAAAATTCGCGCACCTACTGCTTGTGTTTTCGAGCTTTAACACACAAGCATACAGCGAGTGAGCGTACCCCCGTATCGGCTGGGTACTAATTTGCGGGGGGGGGTCACTGAGGTCCAATTTGCGGGGGGGGGGGGTTAGCGTGCAGAGGATGTGTCAACCTGATAATTCATAGAGTATGCCTGCTGTCATACTCTTATGTATTATGTACTCTTGGTTTCACTGAGCTCCTGCTAGGTAGGTAGTTCTGTACTAAGTGAGCGAGAGTGAAGAGTCAGCTCTCCCCTTAGGGCAGGCTATCTTGTTGTTTATATTTATCTGGCGAGGCTGTCCCGACCGTCTCCTGTGGTCGGTGTGTTATCTATTCTGCTACATTCGGGTGTGGTTACGCTGTTAGTAGATAGGAATATTTACTGGTCCCGCTACACTCCGACCACAATACGCGAATGTTCCCCTCTTTTGGTGGGGACAGTTGACAAGCACACCCCTTCCCCGTGTGTTGGGGGATGGGGGTAGCTAAAACAGGTCCCCATTTGGTGGGAGGGGGCAGCCACAGGAGTCCCCGTCTTGGGAGGGGGATAAAACAGGCTAAGATTAGCTGAAGGCTGATTAGCTGTTGGCAAATCCCCCCAAAACGTGGACCTAGGATTTATGTTCTCCGCCCACCAAACGAGGACCCTTTTTGGAAAAGCTGAAACTACTAATACTAATCCTTTGCGCTACCCCGCCCCGCAGCAAACGGTGAGAGGGTCTCTGCCATCTGATTGGCTGTCGGATACCCTTACACCAAAAATGCCTTTTTGGTTCACCTCCCCCACCAAGCAGAGGAATATTTACTTATTGTGTTCGGACCACCGTTACGCCAGCCAAACAAGGGGCCCTATAGTGGATTTCATTGTCCAATTATTCCCTCTTGCAGAAACGGTTTGTTTTTATACAAGTACGTACTTTTAACTTTCTGAATCTTAGCATCGCCTGTAACTGAAACAAAATTGGCTGCAAATTGTTGATGCACAAACTTAGCCAGGAGTTAAACTATATTTAGTCGTTTTCACACTACAAGTCTAAAATGTTTACAGAAATTGTTTTAGTTCGGCTGGTATTCGATGGACGAAAATGAAAGGTAAGCACTTTTCAAAAATCATAACAACTCTATAATAACACTATTGTTGTTATTTTAAAACCCGCTTACCAAAATTGGAGAATTATAGCAAGCTTAACAAAAAATCACCACACCCTGACTAACAGGGAAGTCGCAGAAACCCAATTTTTTTACAGGGCGATAGCCACACATCTCGACATTACATCTTGTAGTTTGAGACATCTCCATGCTTTCAGGGCAGACCTTTAAGTGAGGGTACCCAAAAGTGACCTCAAAAACGTTCATGGCCGAAGTTCAAATTTCGGCTGCTATTTACTGAGGGAAAACCATAGGCAACCCATATTGTGCATATGACATGCCCTGTCTAGACAAATTCCTGAAATGTCTCAAAAGATTTTTGAAAAGAAACGAAAGTTGATAATATTTCGAGACAAATAGCAACTTTCCGGACACCCTCTGCACTTGCTGTGGAGTTAAACCTAAGACACCCATTCCCCCTATTTACCGCAATTTGTTTGTTTAGAGATAACGCGGACATTGTGGCTACCATAAGGATAAATCCTACATCCCAGAGCCTAGATGCCCGCTGTGCCCATACCGAGCAAACCAAAACAACGCGAGGCGTCGTCTGGAAAAGCTAAAAAAGCACACCAGAATCCGGCACCAAATAAGGATTTGGAATGTTCGATGCAAGAAGTGTAATAATTTGATCACGCGAATCAACTATCATGTTTCCCGCAGTGCTCTAGCAACTGCTATGCAATCAATATTGCGTATCGCCAAGAGTACATAATACATAAGAGTATGACAGCAGGCATACTCTATGTATTATAAGGCTGTTACATCCGATGCGCGCTAACGGCTGACCCCCCCCCCGCAAATTGGACCCTTCACTTCAAAGAATTTTGCGCGCTAACGGTGTTAGTAGATAGGAATATTTACTGGTCCCGCTACACTCCGACCACAATACGCGAATGTTCCCCTCTTTTGGTGGGGACAGTTGACAAGCACACCCCTTCCCCGTGTGTTGGGGGATGGGGGTAGCTAAAACAGGTCCCCATTTGGTGGGAGGGGGCAGCCACAGGAGTCCCCGTCTTGGGAGGGGGGTAAAACAGGCTAAGATTAGCTGAAGGCTGATTAGCTGTTGGCAAATCCCCCCAAAACGTGGACCTAGGATTTATGTTCTCCGCCCACCAAACGAGGACCCTTTTTGGAAAAGCTGAAACTACTAATACTAATCCTTTGCGCTACCCCGCCCCGCACCAAACGGTGAGAGGGTCTCTGCCATCTGATTGGCTGTCGGATACCCTTACACCAAAAATGCCTTTTTGGTTCACCTCCCCCACCAAGCAGAGGAATATTTACTTATTGTGTTCGGACCACCGTTACGCCAGCCAAACAAGGGGCCCTATAGTGGATTTCATTGTCCAATTATTCCCTCTTGCAGAAACGGTTTGTTTTTATACAAGTACGTACTTTTAACTTTCTGAATCTTAGCATCGCCTGTAACTGAAACAAAATTGGCTGCAAATTGTTGATGCACAAACTTAGCCAGGAGTTAAACTATATTTAGTCGTTTTCACACTACAAGTGTAAAATGTTTACAGAAATTGTTTTAGTTCGGCTGGTATTCGATGGACGAAAATGAAAGGTAAGCACTTTTCAAAAATCATAACAACTTTATAATAACACTATTGTTGTTATTTTAAAACCCGCTTACCAAAATTGGAGAATTATAGCAAGCTTAACAAAAAATCACCACACCCTGACTAACAGAGAAGTCGCAGAAACCCAATTTTTTTACAGGGCGATAGCCACACATCTCGACATTGCAGCTTGTAGTTTGAGACATCTCCATGCTTTCAGGGCAGACCTTTAAGTGAGGGTACCCAAAAGTGACCTCAAAAACGTTCATGGCCGAAGTTCAAATTTCGGCTGCTATTTACTGAGGGAAAACCATAGGCAACCCATATTGTGCATATGACGTGCCCTGTCTAGACAAATTCCTGAAATGTCTCAAAAGATTTTTGAAAAGAAACGAAAGTTGATAATATTTCGAGACAAATAGCAACTTTCCGGACACCCTCTGCACTTGCTGTGGAGTTAAACCTAAGACACCCATTCCCCTTATTTACCGCGATTTGTTTGTTTAGAGATAACGCGGACATTGTTGCTACCATAAGGATAAATCCTACATCCCAGAGCCAGTAGATGCCCGCTGTGCCCATACCGAGCAAACCAAAACAACGCGAGGCGTCGTCTGGAAAAGCTAAAAAAGCACACCAGAATCCGGCACCAAATAAGGATTTGGAATGTTCGATGCAAGAAGTGTAATAATTTGATCACGCGAATCAACTATCATGTTTCCCGCAGTGCTCTAGTAACTGCTATGCAATCAATATTGCGTATCGCCAAGAGTACATAATACATAAGAGTATGACAGCAGGCATACTCTATGTATTATAAGGCTGTTACATCCGATGCGCGCTATCGGCCTACCCCCCCCCCCCATAAAATGTCAAAGAAATTTGCCCGCTATGTTTACATGCAACCAAGAGTACATAATACATAAGAGTATGACAGCTGGCATACTCTATGTATTATCAGCTTGCACATCCTCTGCACGCTAACGGCTGACCCCCCCCCCCGCAAATTGGACCCCAGTGACCCCCCCCTCAAGTTGGTACCCAGTCGAAACGCGGGTACGCTCACTCGCTCTATGCTTGTGTGTTAAAGCTCGAAAACACAAGCACTACTTGACCGAGTTTTCTGTCTCTTTCGAGCTTTAGAATACAAGTACTGCGCACATATATACTCCTTTGAAGTGAAGGATTTAATTTGCGGGGGGAGGATCAGCCGTTAGCGTGCAGAGGATGTGTCACGATTATAATACATAGAGTCTGACTGTTGTCATACTCTCATGTATTATGTACTCTTGATGCAACAGACGCACGTTGAACCAACTGACTAGTTGTGTTTTCGTTCTAAAGCGTGCAAGCATAGCGCTCTAATTTGCTTTGATAAGGGGGGTCTGATTTAGGGGGGGGGGGGTAACCGATAGCGTGCAGAGGATGTAGCGAGCTGATAATACATAGTGTATGACACTTGTCATAATCTTGGAAACAATGGCATATTTTTTAGTATTTCGAGACATTTATACTTTCGAGACTTTCAACTTTCGTGACATTTTTCAAATTTCGAGATATTATCTACATATTTCGAGACAATGAATTATTTCGATAGACTTTTCATTTTTGAGATCTTTCATGTTTTGAGACTTTTTCATCTTTCGAGACTTGCTAACCAGATGTGGAAAGACTCGAAATATATTCAAATCTCTCGAAACATTTTCAAAAATCTCGAAATATTGTTCGAAAACTCGAAAAACATTTTTGTAAAATCAAGACGAATTCGTGAAATGTCTCAAAACAGTTTTGAAAAGACTCGAAAGTTGATAATATTTCGTAATTACCGTAATTTACTTGTTTAGAGATGAAATCGAGATAACTGGATCAATATTGGTTAACCCAAGGGCAGCGAGCATGAAATGCTCATATTGCGAGTATGCCGCAAATCAGACAACTGCCGTTCGAAGACTAGAAAAAATGAAAAGGCATATTCGCATCAGACATCGCCTCCGAATCTCTACAGTGAGATGTAAAACCTGCCGCGGAAAGATGAGCCGCATCAACAGCCACACTTGTCGGAATTCGCTCTGTACTACGATGAAAAAGATGTTCCGGACAGCGGCTCAGACTTTGGCGATGAACGCATTGGACATGGCGATCCGCCATTTGTCCAAGAGGTAGCTTTAATACAACTGGATACAAATAAATTTACTTGCATTAAGCGTGAATGCATTTTACAGATACGCGGCCAGGCTCAAAAGAAAACTCGGGCCGGGCGGTCTCGTTAAAATCTCGAGACGGGCAGGTATAGGGTCGTCGCAAGCCATGGCCCTGTCACACCCTATTCGAGTATGCAAGCGCACAGAATCAAAAAAATTCGCCCGCTATGATAGTGCTTTAAAGCTCGTGACAGATTTTAAAGCTTCAACACACAAGCATACAGAAAACAACAGTAGCAAAATAATCTGCATTTTGACGAAAGTTTCAGTTTGACGATCACATTTTATATATCTTGTTCTAGATATCTTGGACTGGTTATTGAATGAAACGAAATATTGATTGGCTCGAAGATTATTACCTTAAATTTTTAAAACTTGATTAATCGGATCGAACTATCAGAAAACTTGCAGATTTGGTTATTATTGTATGCAGTTATCGGCATGATCTAAACTCTAGAAGCCGACCGGGGAAAATAAATTTTGCACTTGTTCAACATTAGACTTCAGTTTAACAGAAAATAATGTAAACTTCCGTCAAGTGTTAGGAAAAATATTAAAAAAGATAAAGATAAGAAAAGATAGAAAGATATTTGTAATAAAACGACTATTATTTGAAGCCAGAAATGTTCAAAATTGGTTAATCATTAATCTTTGTTCAAAGCTGGTTCTATCTTGCATCAATAGATGACTGATATCTAGAATCTGACTGATAATTGCCTTATCCCAATGCCCAAGCTTAAATTGTAATATAATCTTGTATATGCAGCGCCAGAGTTGCCGGACCTATTATGACGCTCTAATTATCTAATAAGAGGATTCGGGTATTGAGCTTATTTACACGCAGACTCGAATATAATATCTAGAATTACCTCTATTGGAGATTATTAGGCAATATCTGGGAATTACTCAACAAACTATAGAAGTATTCCTTATCAAGGAGCCTGGAGAAGAGTGGGTTACTCATCTCGGCTCAGGAGTTAGGTTAATCTTAGGTCAAGATAAGAATAAGTTTGTTTAATTACAGTTCTGCAGTTACAGTTCAGATAAGTTGCAGCTCGTAGCTTAAAAGTTTTGAGTAGCTTAATTGTGAGATCTGACACAGAACACACGTTAGATCCTCCAGTAAACAAGGCAATTCAAAATGGTCATGGCCACCAACCGAGCTAGAAACAAATTTCAGGGAAATGCAAAAATTGTCGGGGTTTGCGGCGGAGCCCCCAGCATCTGCCACATTATCCCAATTTTTGACGCCTTGAGACTTTTTGAAGAGCATTCATTCAAATACATATGGTAAATCCTGCACCCAAATGATGCACAAACTGGCCACACCTCCCCAAACAGGTCATTGAAATACTCGATTTGGCGTGTCAAGGCTAGTGTTTGAGGCCGGCCGGAGTATCACCTTTTCACGGTTTCATTCCGGCCGCCGGCCAGATATTTGCTTTCGGATGTTATCTTAGAAAAATAGCACAGCATAGCATAAAAAATTAGCAAAACTAGATTTGGAGTCCATTTTAAGCTTAGTTGATCTGTTTTGCAAATTTCTGATTTGTGATTTGTATCCCAGCCGGCGGCCGTTCGCCGGCCGGCCTCACCGGCCGCAGGCCGGCCGGCCGGCATGCAAAAGTCGTCCGGCCGGCCTCAAACACTAACTGTAACCAGTTGGCTACAAATACGTTGCCGGCCTTTGAGCCTGTAGTTGCTATTAATAGATTGTATATTATATTATAATTATAATTATTATTATTATTATATTAAATTAAATTATATTAGGTAGAGCTGGATACCGCACTACCTAAATTAGGTTATATCATATTATTATATTACATTGTATTATACTATATTATATTATATTCACTTCTTGTTCAGTAAAAGTCTGACTTTCTTTCCTTGCAATTATCTTTGCAACCCACAACAACTGCCTTGATAGAATCTAAAACAGAAAATGCTATTGAAATTTCCATCACTCACATACAATTTAATTTTATTTATTGAGCAATTTCATGTAATGTATTTCATGGATTGTAATACACTGCGATTGTATCTTATCGTGGCTCGCATTTCCACCGCTTTACTCATGCTAAATTTTAACTACTACCTAAGAATGTATTACCAGGGTATAAGACTTTTAATATTAGTTACCTGCAAATGAGTTTAGCTAGGTTTAGGCTTATGATCGGTTTCTTGCCTTACGCTGCCTGAATGACTCAGTAGGGAGAGCGCCAATTTACTAAACGAAAGATTGTTGGTTCGATTCCCACCCGGTTCTTAAGGAGTTGCAGTAACAAACTACCAAGTTGTGCGCAAGACAAGAGAGCACTTACCAATCGGTTCTAAATCTTTCCAAGTTCTGCTACAACAGTTGGCCAAAAAAGAAAGCAGCAGAAGTGATCTTAAATTTAGACATAAACCAAAGAAAAAACTAAAATTTTACTGAAATAACGGTTTTAAAATCAGTTAACCATACGCTTGACAACTCGGAACAAGATGCATCTAAAAAATTCGCCTCAAACTACAGAATCTTTTAAAACTTGCTGCCAAGCCAATAAACTTCGTTTGTACACATATGTGATTAATGACCACCATTTTTATCTTGTCATGCACGGCACGGTTAATCATACCCATATCCCCAAATCATTGGAAGTTCAAAGATGGAGCCAAAATTAAGACACAAATCTTACTTCGTCGCTAATTTCGTACTAGCTGATAGTTGTGGATGAAAAATAAGGTAGATTCAAACTTTCTTCAAAATTTCAAGACGGTCAGAATCAGTCGTATCAGAGCTCGAACCCTCGGTATTCTGCTTAACGCGCAAACGTTTTTAACGAACTTAGCGGTTCTGGTGAACCGGAACTGCCATGACAATTCAAATCCTTCATTGGATTTCCAATCTTTAACAATTTTTTTTACAAAAGAATATCCTTCCCAAAAAGAGTGCAGATGTATGTCGTTGTCAAATGGTGAACCTGCCAAAACGTGTCAGATTGCAATCTGCCAAATGTTATAACAGGTTATATTGTAAGTTATTATCAGAATGTAATATACGTGAATATCTGAACCAATCAAATTTTACTGCCCGTTTGTTGCAGTAATGAGCTGTGAATTGAATTGAATGTAATTAGAGCCAGGATCCGCTATTATTGTAACCACGATTGATATAGAATAGCAATTAGGATATCACAATAGACAAACAGTAGGATATCAGATTTTCTGGACAATTTTAGCTTCATTAATGAAGATTGTGCCAAGTTTACAAATGAAGCAAAATTGTAGATTGAGAAGCAGTCCGCTCATCTATTTCAGATCGTGACGAGCATAAAATCCCAGGGTCAACTGAAGTGTAGGATACGATCTCCAATAATACAATTTTTTAATATCCGTCAATTTCCTTTTACTTCATAGCTAATATTAACTTTTGGAATGGTTGACGCTTGAATTTAATTTATTATTTACGACTAATATAAGCTTTGAAATGTCGAGTTTGCGTAATTATTATTGGTTGGCTTGGTCAGAATTCTATATAATGTGTAGGGGTGGGGTGGTTTACTTTTATTAAATTCAAGGTTGGTTGATTAAATTGAAGCGGTGGGTATGTTTAGATTAAATTCTGAACCGGTCCAACAACAATCCAGATGTCAGCAGGTCGGTCATGGGGGATGGGATTCTTAGGAGGGTCTCCGCCTCAGGGATATAGCTTCTCTTTGCGTCTTGGTTCTCTCTCACCATTAGGTGTCCGCATAGGTGAACCAGGCTACAGTTTGCCCCCTGTGAGACCCCCCCCCACGGAGAGGCCAGGCCCCCTCCCCCCCTACCCGACCTCAACTACTCCCCCCCCCCAAGCCGAGCTCAACCCCCCCCCTAAAATTGGGTCCAAACCAGGTAAAAAATGCAAAATTTTTGAAAAATTTTTTTGCAGTTTCTGAAAATTTTTGAAAAAAATTCGAAAAAATGGCTATAAATCACATATAAAGAGCTAAAGATGGTTATTTATAGCAATTAAAAGGTAATATACGCAATTATAAACCACAATCTGGGCTAATTTAGGCATATTTTAGCACAAATTTGTCAATTTTCAATCCCTATTTTCGCATACGAAAACTACTGAGAAGCTTTTGAGTATGTTTTATGTACTGTACATCGAAAAAGGAGCATTTTTAGCCAAAAAAACTTGGGTACAGTTTAGGGGGGTCCCCCTCCCCCAAATTTCGGATTTGGGTGGGGTCCCCCGAGCCAAATTTGGACCTTCTACTCCCCCCCAACCCAAACAGGTGGTACACCTATGGGTGTCCGTCCTGTATTATATATACCTTGAGAAAATGCTGGGGATACGGATAGGTCGGGGGTCGGGGGGTAGCCAAAATTAGGGTTAGTGGGAGACTATTTCGTGGGGTTGTGTTCTGGATAAATTGATTTTGGAGGAAAGAAATTGTATTCGTGAAAAATTTTTGGGTTAAAGCACCCTGCCCGGGGAGTGGGGGGCATAGTTTCCCTAGGAGGGGGGGGGGTACCCCCCCAAAAAATTTCGCCCAACTTTACCCCCCCCCCCAGATTTTTTGACTATCCCTCCCCCACTTTTGGTTACCCCCCCCGACCCCCCAGCACTTTTTGGGGCCAAAAAGTTAGCTAAATTTTGCTAAAAAATGGTCATTTTTTGAAAATTTTTTCTCAAATTTTGGCTTAAAATCGGTTTAAGACGGTGTAAAAACGGCTAAAACGATAAAAACAAGCCTTGTTTTGACAAAAAAAGCGTTAAAATACAGAAAATTTTGCGTTTTTAGGCCATTTTTTTATTTTTCTGAGGTCCGAATTTTGGGGGGGGGGTTCGGGGGGGTACTCACTCCCCTTCACATTTCGGGGGTCGACCACCATATTTTCGAAGTTTACCCCCCCCCCCGCCCCAACCAAAATTTCCAGGGAAACCGGTGGGGGGGGGGAGGGAAAACCCAGACACTGAAAAATCAAATCTACACTTAATGGGTATATATATCACTCAGTGACTATGTTTAACATATGGCTGAGGCTTAGGCTGAGGCTTAGGCTTAGTGTCAGGCTTAGGCTGAGGATAAGGCTTAGGCTTAGGGAGGGCCCCCCTTTAACACGTAGAGATAAAAAAAGGTCGCCGAACAAAATTTTGAAAAGAGGAAAATTTTGGTACCAATCGACTCGTCTCGGGGGGGGGGTGGGGGGGGGGGGGGTAAGAAAAACACAAATAGGGAAGCAAGCCTCCAACTTTTTCTTCGCTTGGATTTGGATCGGCTTGAGTATACCGTTATGTACCGTGGGCAAATACCTATCCAATCGTATATTCAAACTTCTCTTATACCTCACTCAGCTTTGGCAGTAACAGGATTTGTCCATGTTTTTTTTACCCGCAAATCGGGGAAAAAAAACATGGTGCGGGGAAAAAAACATGGCACGGATTTCTACCAACCAACCATTTAGAATGGTTTAAAAGCATTGTTTCAGCTGTTTTTAGCGTGCAAAACTACCTAGGCACCATTCTAACCTCACAGCAAGCTTAAAACCAGATTTTTTGGTCAAAATGCTAAATCCGCCGTACCTAACCTGTTTGGGCATGAAACCTGCTGGGAACTGGCCATAATATGCAGAATATCACTAGAAACAAGTTAGTTGTGTTAAAAATTGCAATATTCCATCATTTTTTAAGTTTTTTCAAAATTTTCATTTTTACCATAGAAACTTATGAAACCTGGCATGTTGATGCTGCAAATCAAATTTTCGAGCTAGAAGCTTCAAAAATGCTCAAAGTTGGCATATTTTGAGGTTTTTAGTGGTTTTAAAGCATTCTCTTTCCTATAGAAGCATTAGTTACGCCTTCCTGAAGCATACGCAAAAATTTTTAAATTTGGTCACCATGTTTTTTTTCCCCGCTCTAGTGGACCCAATGTGGGGGGAAAAACATGGTCATATTTTTTTACTGGGTGTACGCAGGGGAAAACCACTATTGCCATGTGATAGAGCAAGTCAAATTATGCCTGCATGCCCATTTATAGTAGCCAAAGTTTGATAGTTGGTTAGATATAGACTTGCAAACTTTCGAAAATCCTTAGCATTTTGGCCAATTTTGGGAGGTCAACTTTGGTCAAGTACTGTACTTACAGAATCAAACTTAGAAACCAATCTGGTACTGTAAGGTATACTTCTAGACTTGCTCTTTCTAATGGGCTATACTAGGCAGCTGCATCTGCTATGGTTGTGGAGTAGGCGACCATGTTTTTTTTCCCCTTCTTTTCCGGCATGTTTTTTCCCCCCTCTGACTATACGTATATAAATGCGAAAAACGTAAAATTTGCAAAAACCCAGCAAAAGTTTTTGACATATTAACTAAATATAGAGCATCATACTTTGAGTATCGATTTTTCAAAACAATAGAATCAATCGGCAAAATTTTATTTTGTACCATGATAGAACATGTGGTCCGAGGGAAATTTATGGATTTTTCTCAACAGGGCTTAATACTTCAGAAAATCTGTCAAATGTACGAGGACACGAAATTTTGTAACTTCGAATTGATTATCCCGCAGCTAGTGAAGTTGAAGTAAAGAAAAGTCCCTAAGCAATACTGCGAATTTTCATCCTGCTAAAGCTTACGCGAATTTATGGGATAGTTTTTGAGAAATTTATGTTTAAAACAAAATAATCTCGGTTTTGCCAAATAGGTTTTTCGGCTAAATCTCTAGCTTAAAGTAACGAACTCCAGCTAATATTCATTAATAGAATGTGCAATTAGATGTATAAATTAAGCAGAAAGTAAATCGATAGAACTAAATCGATTGAGTATAAATAAATCAAAGTTATCATATTTGGCAGTAATTTTGACAAAACTGATTTCTCAAAAATGGCCATTTTTGACCTCCAAAATCATTTTTTGCTTATACTAACTTAAGGTGGCCCACTTTGGCGTACATAATTGTTTCGACCATCTCCAATTTAACTCATTTTTACATATTTTATTGCCTACGTACGTGGGATATTTTGACGAGTTTATAAAATTTAGGCCTAAGTCGCATCTCCGTCGGTTTTTGAGAAAATTCTGCTTAACCTTGCCTACGCCTCCGGTAATTATTGCGATATGCAATTATTTAGTGCAAAATTTGGTATGGCACTACCCCTCATCGCGGAAGCAACTGGGGTGTGGCACTAAGGGAAAAATTCACTTCAAAGCAGAGGTCTGCTGTGTTGAAATAGGAAATCGAAAAATTGTCGATTACAACTCTAGGCCAAAAAACCTCGAAACTGGTGTAAGATACCGGGAAACATTTGTATAGTTTTAGAACTCTAAACAGATACTGTGTCACTGTGGAATTGGAATTTTGAATTAGGTCTTCAAAAACTTTGAATTAATTTCTGAAGTTAGCGAACTGCCGAAAGTCGCTAAATTCTGTCGCTTTTGCTGATCAAAAATGACTCCTTACGTTTTGTTTACCTGCATATTGTAAAAAATTAGAGGTCCTAACTAAAAATTCTAATTCCACAGTGGGACTTAAAGGTTTCAGACGATACCCAATGTTGCTTGGAATCCTTTACCAGTGTAGAGATTATTGACGTGCGAAAATTTGCTTCAATTAGCTGCAGAACTCTCCTTCCTTATTCAAATTGCACACAGTTGATGGCTCGAACTTGCGGAGAACTGAACTAAACAACTCAAACTTTGAACTTGATGTGCACGACATATGTGGTTAGTTTATGTGTGAACATGAACGAAATCCCTGATCTAAAAATTTTTCATGGTGGAACTCTTAATTTTAGCTTAACATAGCTCAAAGGTCGTAAAAGCAAAAATGTTCATATCCGTGACCTCTTTAAATTTATATCAACCAATCAGCTGTAACGAACTGAAAGAATAGTGGTAGAAACCAAAGACTTCTTATCTTTTCACCTAAAAATCATCTGAGACTGGTCCCAGAATGTTAAAAAGCACCATATTTGGAAAGTTTCGTCAATCACAGTTCATCATAAAAATTGGAGCCTAGCCTATAGTAATGTTACATGGCCTTTTGACCACTGGTCAAACGGCCTAAAACTGCGTTTTTCGGCGTTTTGGTCGGGGGAATATAGTAAATCGACTACGCTCGTTTCAATGGGCATATTGCCGAAACCGGCGGAAGTGACCAGTGGTCACTACGGCCTAGGAGACCTATTGACCACTGGTCAAACGGCCTAAAACTGCGTTTTTCGGCATTTTGGTCGGGGGCATATATAGTAAATCGACTACGCTCGTTTCAATGGGCATATTGCCGAAATCGAGAGAAGTGACCAGTGGTCACTACGGCCTAGGAGACCTATTGACCACTGGTCAAACGGCCTAAAACTGCGTTTTTCGGCGTTTTGGTCGGGGGAATATAGTAAATCGACTACGCTCGTTTCAATCGGCATATTGCCGAAACCGGCGGAAGTGACCAGTGGTCACTACGGCCTAGGAGACCTATTGACCACTGGTCAAACGGCCTAAAACTGCGTTTTTCGGCATTTTGGTCGGGGGCATATATAGTAAATCGACTACGCTCGTTTCAATGGGCATATTGCCGAAATCGAGAGAAGTGACCAGTGGTCACTACGGCCTAGGAGACCTATTGACCACTGGTCAAACGGCCTAAAACTGCGTTTTTCGGCATTTTGGTCAGGGGCATATATATATATTGTAAATCGACTACGCTCGTTTAGCATGGCACTGTTCAAGCTCCTTGTATCCATTACCGCATTGCTGGAAAGGGATCCTTTAGAATAACAGAAGGACAAGCAGTAGCGTAGATACAAAAAATTTTCAGAGGGGGCGGTTTGGACCGAAGTCTGGGAGGGGGTAAAATTTATTTTTTCGCTCAACACGTGTATGAACACTACGTACAAAATGTGTATAAGGTTCTAAGCCTAAATCTATTGTAGCCGAAAGCGACATGCTAAAACTCAAAGGGGGGGGTCTGGGGGCGGAGCCCCCCAGAAGTTGAGAAAATTTTTCAATTTTCCATTAAAACGCTATTGAAACATTGAATTCTTTGCATTGTATATTATCAATTCCCAAACCAAATTTTGTAGTTTAATTTGCTATATATTTTCCACTTCTAATGTCTCGTACGAAAACTCAGACTGGATGCTCCCATTATGAACAGGGTATATATTCCAAGCAGCACATATCCAGTATCCACCATTTAAGACATTTAAGACTAATTTTTGGGGCATTTTAATACAATTTCTTTGTGTTTATGATAAATTGAAACGCCCGCGCTTCGTGCGGGCTTAAATTTTTTCCTCTGGCCAATTTTTTTCAGGGGGGCAAAACCATTTCGGGGGGGGCGGCCGCCCCCCCGTATCTACGCTAGTGAGGACAAGAAATAAAAATGCTCCTCTGGAGCATGAAAAAGTAATATGGGTGATGGTGAGGTTGCAAAATCAAGAGAGGACTAGTCTTTAAAATGCTTAATATGGGGCTAGGTTAAAAAATAGAAGAGGATTAGGTTGTGAGCGAATTAATATGGGCACAGCTTCGCCGAACAACCCATATTCGCCGGATTTTACGTTTCGTCTTAGCTTAGAGCTATCAATGTCAGTCAATAAAAAATTTAAGCAGTTGAATACTTATCGAATATAGCTGTTTGCATGCACTGTTAGACTAGCTGTTAGGAATATATACGTAAATTATCATTATTTTGTTGTGTTGAACTACCGCAGGCTCTACTACTAGGAGAGATCTAAGGATATGATGCTAAAGCTATTGGTCCAAGTCAGGAGGAAATAGAAGATCGTGGGAGAGTCCTAAATTATTCTTGAATATAAATTTTCCGTATAAATGGATACGTAAAATGTGCTGGTTAGTATGAAGCACTTATCGAAGAAAACGTTTGCTAAAATAAAAGTTCGAATAAAGCTCGAGCACATACCGTAGCTGTAGGTTATTTATGAACTATAAACCAAATGTATCGTGAATATACATAATAATTTACATTTACAAACCGCGAATATGGGTTGTTCGGCGAAGCTGTGCCCATATTAATTCGCTCACAACCTAGTCCTCTTCTATTTTTAACCTAGCCCCATATTAAGCATTTTAAAGATCTAAAGATCTTTTAAAGCTCTCTTGATTTTGCAACCTCACCATCACCCATAATACTTTTTCATGCTCCAGAGGAGCATTTTTATTTCTTGTATAAAGAATCGGCTTTTAGACAACCTCCGAATTTGTTACGTTCCACGAAAAGTATTCATGTGGGCAATTTTGACATTTTAGGTTGCGACAGAGAAAGAATCAGCGTTGATGCCAAATCTTGAATCACTCAACCTCAGATCCAAACACGGGCAGTTTCTAACAGTTCCTGCCGACGCTGGTTTATCCTTTTCCGGACTGTTGCACACTGTCACGGCGCTGAGTCTGGATTGTGTCCACTTGCACTGTGAACTGTCCTGTCCCGTACTGACTGAGAGCTTCTGGACTTCAGGTTTCTCGGTGACGAGTCCGGAATTCGAGTTGGTCCATTCTTTCGATCCCTGAAGATCCGCGATTCCGAGACTGATCCAAACAGAGTTTATTTGCCTGGAAACATTATTCCCCGTCTCAACCATCTTAGTGTCTGCATGGACCTAACTTCGGGACAAGATTCTTCTATTTTTCTGAGCGACATCTTGAGTTTATCGGAAACCTTGGAAACTGTAGAGATTTATTTTGACGATGCCGCGTCTACGGTTTATCATGAACTGGTTCATGCTGATTTTGGATTGGCATTGGGACGGGCTTTGGGTTTCCTTTCCGGCTTGCGGAAAATCAAGTTTCAGCTAGGCTGGCCCAACGTTGGCTTGGAGAAGTACATTTTGAAGTCGTTGGCAGAAGAAAGACAGCGCCGGGTCACGGCCGGACAGGTGGATTCTGTTTTGAAGTACAACTTTTTCATAAACCAAAATGAGGTCAAAGGCTTTTTCAAGCTGAACGCTGACTTGGAAGAGACGGCATTGATGAAATCGGCAACCAATTGTTTTGATAATTTGCCTTATCATTTGTTTTTCAAGGATCAATTTGTGAGCGACCGTCTGCGTCCCACCCAAGAATACTGTATTATTGTTGAAGATGTGGACTGTTTTATCTCTGTTTAGTTGTGTAATTTGTGCTTACTGCTTACTGAATCTGATTATACGTACCTGGGCTTTTTTAGTGGGCGTGGGGGTGGTGGTGGGACTTTTGGGTTCGCCCAAACTCGACCCCACCCCCACTTTTTTTGGCTTGCCCCCCACTCACTATAAGGTGCCCAGAAAATGCCAAATTTTAATGATTTTTGGTCAAAATTTTCAAACATTTTCAGGCTTCGCCGGGATTTTTTGGTTAAAAATCGTCTATTTTGGTACTCAAACTCAATTTTTGAGCACTTTTCATTATACATAGTTATAGCAGTATTTTTATTTACAGGCTATTTTTACTGCACTTTTGCCAAGTTTAGACCACTGGATTCCCCCCATTGGAAGTGGGGCGCCCCCCCACTTCCCCACCCCCACTTTTTCGCCTAGAAAAAGTCCAGCGTACCGTATATATATTATGCCAAGCCTGTCCAATAAAACGCCCATATGCGTTTTTTCGGGGGGAGGGCATTGGCGCTTTCGTGGATTTCTCACTGCTCACTTTCATGACTTTGAAAACTAAAAGTTTTTGAATAATGTGACTCATTATATTATTTCAATAATTAGATTCTCAATCGAATGTTTTTTGGAAAGACGTGTGAGCAACTGGCACATGCCGTTCCCAGAAATTTATCAGATTTGTCGAACTTTGGCAAAGCTGTAATTAGAAGACGGTTTCCAAAATATAGCCCATGGGCTTTTTTGGGGAATGGGTGCTTTTTTAGATTACAGAAATCAAATCCAAAATCGCTTACGAAATATATATTATATACGGATGTTTTTTCCGGTTTCTTGTTTTTATGTGTCAAGGTGGTTTTTGGCTCTTTAATATTTGCCTGGAGATTTTTGCCTAGCAAACCCATTGTGAACAGGTGTTACAGAGAAAACATTGAGAAAAAGGTATTAAGAAACAGGTTAATTTGGCGATTCTAAGGAAGACGCCTTAAGTCAAACTGCGCTATTGTATTGCAAAACTACCTGTATGGTTGAATGCGACTCATATTATATATCAGTGTCGTTCAATTGTTATATGGTTTTTCTGTCTGTGCGCTTAATTTTTTTAAGGTTTTTGGTCTTACAAAAGTTTTTGGAGATAAAGACTCCATCCCCCTTTCTTTACTGCAAAGTTTCCGGCACCTCTTTCCTGCCTCTTTCCTCGCAATACTTTATATGCAATTGCTATTTTTGCCACTGTAATTGCACTTTTTCACATTTTACTAATTCACTGTGATGTTCTGTAGACTTTATTCGTTTTATATCGGCACTAAAAACCATTATTGATAAATTAGTTGTTAATGTTAGGAGAAGATTTTAATTGTAACAATTAAATATGTGGAATTTCATGGTTTTACTTCGGCCACTGTAAATCATTGATTTTGGTTTTCGAAGCTTCAGATTAACTTTGTATACTTTTAAAGTTCAAAAAGGATATACTGCACATCAAGTAAAGATTTGCTTATTCAGCAGTCGATTCCACCAATTTTCTGTACGTGTATACTGTATAGAGGTCGGGGGAAAAAACCAACCCGCAAGTGGTGGGGAAAAAAACCAACCCCCCGTTTGGGCGATGGGGATGAGCTAGCGGGCTCAAATTTTGCATGCAAGTTGGTAGGGCCCATCCCACCTACCACACCAAATTTGAGCTAAATCGGACCATTTTTGAGCATTTTGTGACATTTTGAAAATTTTGGCATTTTTGACCCCCCAAAAATTCAAAATTTGCCTATTTTTGAAGGCCTGTAAAAAATTTTCCATAGCAGTTAGATAATAACTTTTAATAGTTTCTATGAGAACAACATGTGCTCTTTCCAAAAATGTCGGTCTCGCCTTCCTGTGACGCTTGGCAACCTGCCAGCAGAATTTTTACAAAATGGGAAAAAAAACCAAGGGGTGGGAAAAAACCCAATTTTTGCTTTTGCTGCCAAACTCCCAAAAATGGTTCTTAGTTGCTCAAAAGTCATCCACATAGCAAGTTTAATGCGTTCTTTCACGTGAACAGCTCAAAATTGCATTTGGACTTGGCAATTTTGTGCTAGCCGGTAAAAACCTCATTTCGGCGGTTCGGCTGTTTGGCTCAGCTAAAGCGGCCAAAAAGTACTCTGGGACAAAGAAATACGCGAAAAAACACTGAAACAACGTTTATTTTAATTTATTTCATCGAATTTCGAAAGATTTACAAATTTTTGCATTTTAACATAGAAACTGGCAAATTTGATGAAACCTAGCCAGTTGATGCTGCAAATTTTGATGTTTGATTTTCTCACTTATTATAAGGAATATCGCAAAAATAACTGCAGATATGAAGTCAGCGACGCCGATTTTACCTGTCGCATGCATAAAATCGCTAATATGAGTCACCCTGACCGAATACTGGAGTTGGTTTTTTTCCTACCGGTTTGTTTTTTCCCGCCATTGGTTTTTTACCCCGGCTAATTAACCGTTAATTACTAATTAACGACAGGACCTAGAGAGGCGATTTATATACCAAAATGACAGTCTAGACAGGGCTTGATAAGAAAATAATTTATAGCCGGATTGCTCCACTGGGTAGTTCTGCAGAGTCCAAAAAGTGACTACCTTGGTTTTTTCCCCCGACCTCTATATATGCAATGTGAGACCGGTCTAATGCTAGATACGTTACAATTGTCTTGCTAAGTGCATTCCATTGAGTTTTTGTCGAATAAAAAACTGGTGTTTTCTTCAGTTTACCTAGCGCTAGCGCAATTTAAAGCCACTGAGCTATAGATAGGATCACTGAATTTGCTAGTCTGACCAAAAAATCTTGGAACGGAAATGTGAGCGGTTGTCCTGAGTTATCATTTGAAGGAAGCCTATATAATTTAGATATTTTTAGAATCCTTAGGAACCCGAGATATAGAAATTCCGGAAAAATCCGGAATTTGGGGTTTCATTAACGGAAAATTTAAAATGTTTAGTTGTTCGCCCAATTTTTGTCGCAATCTAAATTTTGTTTTTATAATCGAATAGAGCTGCTCCCAATACAAATTTTTGCTCTTAGAAGGCTTTCACGAAAATGTACCCCGATTCCGGGATATCAAAATTTCGAATTTTGAAAATTTTCTCCAATGCCCACAAGATGGGTATCATTTGAAATCTCTCATCGAGCTGAACAACACTTGTATTAGAACAAACTCCTGAAAATGGACTCAACTCCCGGAATTTGCGAAAACCGAATTTTCTGGATTTTAAATTTTTTCCGATACCCCTCCATATGGGGATCATTCGAAAGCTCTTGATGAGCTGAGCAAAGTTTCTAATAGAGCCAACTCGCAGAAATGAGCCCACTTCTCGGAATTTAAGAAAAACTTCCAAGCTAAGTAAAATCCGGAATTGGTGCATTTTTGGACTATGACAAGATTTGTTCAGTTCATCAAGAGCTTTCGAATGGCACCCATATTGTGGGTATTAGAGGAATTTTTTTAATTCAGTAATCCGGTTTTCGCAAATTTTCAAGATTTCGCTCTATTACAGAACGTGTTCAGCTCGATGTGATACCCACCCATCTTGTGGGTATTGGAGGAAATTTATAAAATCCGGTAATTTTGCAAACCCGGAATTCCGGAAATGGGGTGCATTTTCGTGAAAAGCTTTTCAGAGCAAAATTATGTAGCGGGACCAGTTCTATTCGACTGTCAAAGCAAAAAATTTCGATAAACTAAAATTTTTAGATTTTCCGTGAATGAAACCCGGAATTGATAACTCAGGACAGCCGCTTACATTTCGGTTCCAAGATTTTTTGGTCAGACTTTAGTTTATGATCACCAGGAGAGCGACACTTTCGGTTTTGGATCAGCTGATGCACTAGTCTAAGCGTTTCGTAGTGACCATTGGAAACATAAGAAGGGACCTAGTTGCAGGATGTACTTCTTGTTTGGTATTGGTGTTGTCCACCTGCTCAATATTCGTGTACCGGTGGCCGTACTTGCAAACCCGGAAGGCCGATGTAGCCGCCCCGCCCCCTACCTGGCCGATCGTACGTTTTGCCTGCTATCGAAAATGGAATCAGCTATGAAATATTTGATAGTTTTCAGGGCGAATAGTTACCTGCATTAGGCGATATGCCGGAAAACTGTCTGGCCAGGCGGCCGGTCTGTATCTGAACGATCGGTCTGTTACTGGTCCGGTCAGCCGATTTGGACAAGGTCGGTGAGCAACACTATTTGGTATGATGCTTCTCATTTCACCGGGATAAAGTCTTAAATTTCCTGATTAATAGTTGTCTGTCATGGCAAACTTGTGACATTTTGAATGAACCCATTATATAGTGTTGTTGATTACCTGCTTTTGTCTTTAATTTGTTTAAAAGTACGCTTTTCCAGCCTACCAATCCGATCCGATCCTTCCTTCGGATCGCGGATCGGATCTATTTTGCCGATGAGCACAAGTTGGCAATGTTGCAGTTTTATAAAAGTCTGTGCTCTTGTCGAGTAAACCTAGGACCGACAACACTTCAAGTTATATTAGTAACAAGTTTCCAGATGTATATGTTTAATTGTAATTTACGTTGGAATTTTTTCATTTATGGATATTCTCAGCAGTTCAATGGTTTAGAATATGTTCTTAAACTGTTCAAAATTAATAATTGGGTAGAATTTCTCCAACTCTCAGTTTGGTGAGAGAAGGGGAAAACATAGAATCATTCTTTAGAGTTTACTCTGTCCGTTTTAATGATGTCTCTACTCATGCAGAAAGCATCAGGCTATTATACATTATTCTCCGAGCGGATAGTTCTGCAATACAGCATAACTCTCCCTGAAGAAATCTTAATGTGTGATGAGCTGAGCATATAGGGGGGTTTCAGAAACTGGTTTATATAGTTAATGCATTAGATAAACTTCGTTACTTCGCCTACGTTACAAAATCAGTTTCAAGATTTACAAGTTTCCGAATGTGGTCGTTATGCAAATGAGCCTGTGCTCTCATCCAGCAAAAATAAAAATAGCAGGAAGTTTGCAACATATTCAGAAACGTATTTGTGTATCCACTTAGGTGGCTTCTAACTGATCGACTAATGCTCCGATTGCGTGGAACTCGGTAGTGACTTGCGCACAGTATTGACATTCAGTTGAATCAGCGTACAGGCACAAAGCAATATGATATCAGAGGAACTATCAAGAATAGGGTGAAGCACCACTTTCGGATCAATGCAAGCAATAAATACAAGATGACCCCTAAAAGGGGTTATAGTTCTGCTATTGAGCATGATGTGGCTAAATATATTGTTGGTCCGGCAATCATTATTTATCAACTGGTTATTACCAACTCAGTTTTTTTACAAAAACAAATGTTTTGGGAATACATAAAGCTTTCCATTTCGAATTGCGATACCTAATATAGTCACGTTAAGAAACAAAAAGTTGTATCTTTGACACTGTGGCAGTAGTTCTATTAACTCCAAACCAATCGCACAATTAGTTAGTTAGTTAGTTAAATTTATTTCCAGCCAATCAACATCAACAATACAACAAAATTTTCGCATAAATATTTCATCTAAACATAAGTCCAAGCAACCAAAAACAATCATTTACATATCATCATCATTATCAATAATACTATCTACCAACTAAAAACCTTTTCTGCGTAGCCGGCACACAACTTTTCAAAAAGTTCAGCTCCAGACCTTCCAACAGCACTTTTGCACACAACTTCTGCTTGTTCTGGTCTAGTTTTGATGAATAGCTTTGGTCGAATTTCGTTTTCTCAAAGAGTACGTTTGGAAACAGTCCCAAGCGATTTCAGCGTTGCTTTTTCGAGCCTTATATTAATGTGAAATAGAGTAAAGGCACTGAATGTGAGACCCCTGCAAAGTGAATCACTGGAAATGTTTTTGAGTTTAACAAGTTTGTTACATCACTTGAAACAATTTTGTTTAATTCACAGAAAGCCTGAAACAATCCCCGTCCATCTATATTAAATAACTGGTTGATTTTGACCCAGAATTAAGCTGATTGGCTATGGTGGATGGTTCACTTTGCAAAAGTCCACTTTCAGTCCCTTTTATACTAGTGGCCGTCGGTGCCGCCATGATTGATCCACCTCAGCAGCGTCTACTTTCATCAGTCAGAATCGTATTAGTCAGAATTCCATTATTCAGAATTTAGTTAGTTAGAATTTCATTAGTCAGAATTTAAATTTTGAAATAATATAAAACCATATAAGTTGAACTTTCATTTGTCAGAATTTCATAAGTCAGAATTTCATTAGTCAGAATTTCATTAGTCAGAATTTCGTTAGTCAGAATTTTATTTTTCTTGATTCTTCAAAATTTTGCACGTTGCTGCACAGTCTTAGGACCTTTCCCGATAAAGTAGGGGAGAGTAGTTTTAGAGCAGAGCTAAAATCAACTATTTTGTAGCTCTTAACTCTACCTCAAAAAGACCATCGATGATTTTCGCCATACCAAGAGTGCATAATCCAACAGTTATTACGTACCTACTTTTCGCAATTCAGATTCTTTCAGAATTCAAACGAAACAGCATACATATCGTCATTTCCTGTCTGTAAAATGTAACGCGAAACCAATCCAGTTGTTGGGGAACCCTTTTGAAAAGAAAGTTTTGCTCGTTGCTAGTGGTAAAGCCAAGACACATTTGTGTCGACTAGAAATCATTTTATGAAATTGTCATCAAGATAGTGATCAAGATCAGCCATCTTGTTACACTTTGCGCCAGGAAGAACTGTGCTTTTCTGCAACATTCTGACAAACGAAATTCTGACTAATGAAATTCTGACTAATGAAATTCTGACTTATGAAATTCTGACAAATGAAAGTTCAACTTATATTCATAGGATAACGTGGGGGGGAATGGGGGGGTGCAGACCCCCCCAGACCGACAAAAAACGGGTAGACCCCCTCCGCGAAAAGGAAAAAAGGGCAGACCCTCTCGTCCAGAAAGGAAAAAAGGGTAGACCCCTCAGCGATTTTTACCAAAAATAGGTAATTTTTTAGCAGATTTCAGCGATTTTTTCAAAAAATTTCTTAAAAATCGCTAAAAATTGTCATTTTTCAGTAATTTTTGGTCAAAAACCTTAAAAATTCGAAATTTTGGCTAATTTCGGGGCAGACCCCCTTAAAATTTTGGAATTTTTCAGGGGTAGACCCTTCGCTGAGGTCGGGGTAGACCCCCCCCCAGAATCGGACCCCGTGTTAATGTATGCTTATATTATTTCAAAAACCTAAATTCTGACTAATGAAATTCTGACTAATGAAAGTTTGAAAAGTTAATTTCTGACTAATACGATTCTGACTGATGAAAGTAGACGATTAAGCTGATTGGCTATGGTGGATGGTTCACTTTGCAAAAGTCCACTTTCAGTCCCTTTTATACTAGTGGCCGTCGGTGCCGCCAAGATTGATCCACCTCAGGAGATTACATAATTTCTGTTTTGACAGGACCCCGAGTGAAACTCTAAGCACTAAGCAGTCGACTTGATTGGATTATGAATCGCTTTCGCGATCTCAGAGAGCATTTGCTGACTCCAATCGAGGAAGCCAATTTGGCTAAATTTGTCGAGGTCTTTCCTAATTTGCATGCTGCTCAGCTGAACTATGTACGGGAATACAGCTGAGATTTGTTGACTACAACCCTCTGTTGGGTAACTAAATGCGACCCTGAAAAAGCACAATTACGACGATGTTCTTAATTAACAATAATTTAATGAGATTTTAGCCAAGATTTCTTTCTCACCATATCCATCTCAAAATTTGTCGTGGTGGACATTCGGGGACTGACCTTGGGGCAGGCTAATGATGGTTCGGTCTGGCTTTTTTGCCAGAAATGTTAAATGAAGTTTGTGAACTCAAAAGACTCATGATTTCTTAATGGCATCTTTCCCATCAGTCACTTTTAACACTAAATCAACACTGTCCAAATCTGGAATGTTCCTACTACAGTGTCGTGCCGTCACTGAAACTGAAACTAAACTATTTTGAGAAGAGACCTGAAACAGAAACTGAAACATTTTTAGGCAGCCGACTGAAACTGAAACTGAAACTATATACATATATTGGGTAAAAGACTGAAACTCGGACTGAAACTAGTTTCAGTCTTTCCTCCAATCTTAAAATTTTTAAGGTTTTGAGCTTGGATTCTGTTAACATTGCTGTAAGAGAGGCTTAAATATTGTTTTATATTAACTGAGAGAGTTGGAAACAGTTCTTTTTAACGTGAACTAAACTGAAACTGAAACTCCGACTGAAACTAAAACTGAAACTGAAATTATTTTATACGTTGTCTACTGAAACTTAAACTGAAACAAACTGTTTTGATCCGCCGACTGAAACTGAAACTGAAACTATATCGAGTAAAAGACTGAAACTCGGACTGAAACTAGTTTCACGCTCGTTTGCACCAAATAAGATTAAAGTTAAGGTTAACACCGAGTTAACCCTGAGTGCAGCAGGTTTCACAACACCGAGTTAACCTTGTGGTTAAGGTTAACCCTAACCCTCTGCACCAATGCTTTTCAGCTCAGTGTTACGACACCTGAAGGTTAACACCGAGTTAACTTTTAATAGAGGGTTAGCCAATCCGTAGGGACCACAAACAGTTTCCATCCAATCGGGAAGCTGTTATAGCCATCCATTTAACTCGGTGTTATCGGCTGGAGAATAAAGTTAACAGAATACTTCCTTGTACGGGACTTGATACAATGAAATACAATGATCTGGAAGGGCACTGTAAAATTAATGCCATGTAAACCTTACCTCAATGTCCTTTCTGAAAGGAATCTTCGTTTCAAGAGTCATCATAGCTGTCGAAGGGGTCAAAGCAGTTTTTGAGGAATTGAGAAATTTGTGGAAGGTTTTTCCGAATCGTCCTAAGGTCACTCATTTATTCAATTTTCACTCAGTACATATATTTTACCATAGAATTTAATTCAGCAATAAAAATAATAGTAATATCCTTAGAAATAGTGGCACTATAAGGGTTAACCCTACTCCCGCTGAGGGTTAACTTTTTGGTGTTTAACACCGAGTTAACCTTAAGGTTAACACCGAGTTACGTTAACCTAATTTGGTGCAACGGTCTAACTGCGGGTTATCTCATGTTAACACCGAGTTAACGTAACACCGAGTTAAAAATGGTTGGTGCAAGCAAGTGTCAGTCTTTCTTCTAATTTTAAAATTTTTAAGGTTCTGAGCTTCGATTCTGTTAAGTGTTAACACTGCTGTAAGAGACAGTGAAAGTGAAGATAATTTGCCTGGTCTATGTTCTTGGACTCAAATTTCCCCAAATCCAAAGTTGGTTCTTATTAAATGTTTATTTGTTCCGTTTAAACTTTCGGTTGCGGGGGGCGAGTTGGGGACCTTTTGGGGAGGTAAATTTAATATATAGAAAAAATTATAATTGGGTTTTTTTTATTTGTTTTGTTGTTATAAAGTATGTGTATTTTTTTTTTTTTGTTTTTTAGGGAGGTGATTTTTTGTGTTTATATTTTATTATTTTATTATATGTATATATATTTTTTTTTGTTTTTTTTCTTTTTTCTGTTTTGTGTGTTGTGTTGTGTGTTTATCTAGTTTATTTTCTTATTTTAAGGTTTACCAAAAATCCTGTCGTTTTAAAACATTCTTTATATGCTGGTTAGTTTGATTTTTGCTACTGCGACATATGAAAAGATTGAATTAGAAACTTTGGCAGAGTCTTATATAATATGTTTGCTGCGAACCTTAGGATTAGGTTTAGGTTAGCAAGTGATGATGGATGACTGCTTCCTGGAAAAACCCTAGTCTTATCAACTGAGTACGGACTTACGTACAGAGTTTTACCGGTCTAAGATCTTTCTGTTCGTTTGAAGGCCAAAACAGCTGAGAAAAAGAGGTTCCAAACTCTGAATTCTAATCATGAATCACGATTTTAAGCAATAATAATTTCTTCACTTCTTCAATAATTATAGGAACAGCAAAAAGAATGGGGGTGTTATTTCGGGAACAGACTCAGGAACAGGGATCTAATTTCAGGAACAGGCTTCTGCTGAATTCACCCTGAATTTATTTCCAGCAACCCTCCATGTTCGCCTGAAAACTTTCTCGATAGTGCCAACAGTATTGCAAAAGATTAGTCCTAATTTTTTGCAAAATTAGGTTTTCAGAGACACCAGGGACATTTTTCAGGGATTAACCCTTTAATGCCGGTAAGGGCCATACGGCCCAAGTGGCGATTTTCGTCATCTTATTTTTGGGACAGGGTCCAGTTGCCGGTTGGCAGTCTGGAAATTTGCTCCTTTTTTCTTCAAAGCGTCAACCCTATTTTCAGAAAATATTTCCACACCTGCTTGAAAAATCGAGTTTCTATAGCAGTCCGAAGGCAATGAAAATTTAGATTATTTCAAGCCCTGTTCGAGCACTGCATTCAAGCGAATTCAGTGTCAGCTGTAGTGCGTCGGCGGAAAAGCCGTTTCACCAGGGAGATAGGGGAGCTACTGCACATTAGAGATTGCCTGAACCGAACTATGCAATTTTATCCCTTTATAACAGATCTTGTTCTCGGCAACATGATACAAATGGTTGTTCGCCTTTCCAGAATCCAGCTAGTGTTTACAGTGTAGTTGCCGAAAACTCCTAGTTTTGCAAAATGTCAGCGTAGCATGTTTAGGAACACGCTGAGAAGTCCCCAAGAGTTTGAGCTTAATGTTTCTAGCATATCGCTGGCTTTATATATTCGGTTCTTGGAATAATTTTTAGCGAAATGCTCCAAGGGGTCAACTCTGGCCATCTATCGGCAACTGGGCTTACCCTTTGTCGAACCGGATGATTTGTACATATTTGTGGGTCTGCACACCATTTCCTTTTGCTTTTACACACCATTATTTTCGATCGACCACGCTATCTGAGGATACTGTTTTGGTGCATGAACTGTACATACACGACTTTACCGACCTAACAGATCTTAAGATATCGTTGATTTTGAAGTTGAACACAACTATCCGGGGGTAGTGTTTTAGGCCGGCCGGGGTTTCGGGTGAGCCCGTAGGCCGGCCGGCTACCGGCCTATAGCAGTTTGCAGTGCAGTTATTAAAACTGCTAAGATATTTATTTTCGGTTATCTTAGAAAAATAACACAGCATAGCATAAAAAATTAGCAAAACTAGATTTGGAGTCCATTTTAAGCTTAGTTGCTCTATTTTGTAAATTTCTGATTGGTGATTTGTATCCCAGCCGGCAGCAACGGCCGGCCGGCCTCACCGGCCGCCGGCCGGCGAGCAAAAGTCGTCGGCCGGCGGCCGGCCGGCCTCAAACACTATCCGGGGGGAAGTAGTGTTTCGCCGCGAGGGCCGATTCAACCAGCTTGGAAAATGAAGGTAGGGCCGGTCTCACAGGATTACCAGGCCAGCGACAAACACTAGACGGGCTCCACTGCGCCCATTGAACTGGCTGCATAATCGACTTTACCTCACTCATTTCCAACTTCCGTTGTTGATTCGATTTTTTCCTGAGGGCAGGAGGTAATTTCAGAAGTCCTAGCAGTGCTAAAAGAATCCTACGCTAACAAACACAACAAAGGATCCTTTACTTGAAATGAAAAAAGAACAGAACAGAAACAAGAAAAAAGCTCCCACATAACTTTAAATTGAACGTTACAGTTGCAGTTGTCCTCAACCACAACCACATAAAAGAACATGTCTTATTTTCAAAGCTAGAATAAATAATGGTTTTGACCTTTGTGTTTAAGTTATTCCATGCTGATCGCTAGAATTCCTGATCCTAATTTTCACAGGACGAAATTAACACAGATCAAACCTAATATATATATATAATTTTTAAACAGTCCAAAACTGTATTTAGTCATTGAAATAAAGCGAATAGTTTCAAACAAAACACCGGTTATAGATGTTGCCACTGCTGGCAGGAGTGCACAATGATAAGAGTTTGACAGCAGGTAGGCAGACCAGGCTATCTGTTTTGTGGCAGAGCTATGGCCAGTGCACAAACGGTCATCTCTCTGCAGCTGAGTAGCCAAATGACTGTACCTACTTTCATTCGGGCATTCTCACTGGCCAAGTGTAGTGTTCGAGTTGTATATATACTAAGTTATATACTTACCAGAGTTCTGTTAAGAGTTACATTCAAATTGATTGTCATTAGATTAAGAACGGACTGGACTCTCCTGCCAGAAGTTAATAGCAAATACGTAAGCCGAATTCAAAACCGTCAAGGTTTAAGCTGGTTCTTGGTCGGCTTTAGGGTCACACCACATTCACTTCGATTCCGACTCCGGTCCGAGTCGAAAACACCAACTACAGCAAAATCAAACTTATGAAGTTCGCTGTTAAGGGGGGAGGGTCCATTTTTTGGTCACTTTTCTACTTTCTCCGATCTCGCTGATTTTTACATATTTTATTGTTAAAACGGTATATTTCAACGAGTTTTTAAAATTAAAGTTGTAAGTCTTACGGTTAATGAGTAATTTCCTCTCAAAGTTGAGCTTTCATGTGTTAAACATAGGAAATTAGAAAAGTTGTCACTTTTTCACGGGCGCCGGAGAAATCTCACGAATGGCAAAATGGATCCGTTCAAGCTTTATATCATATTAATTCCATGTTTCCGAACTGTGATTTGTAGGAATCAAAATTTTAAGTTAGGTCTTTAAAAAATTTTAATGAATTTTTGAAGTATTAAAATTTGAACTGATACGAAATTTTAATACTTCAAAAATTCATTAAAATGTTTTAAAGACCTACTTAAAAATTCAGATTCCTACAAGTCATAGTTAAGAAACATGGAATTAATATGATACAAAGCGTGAACGGATCCATTTTGCCATTCGTCAGATTGCTCTGGCGCACGTGAAAAAGTGACAACTTTTCTAATTTCCTATGTTTAACACATGAAATCTCAACTTTGAGAGGAAGTTACTCAATAACCGTAAGACTTACAACTTCAATTTTAAAAACTCGTTAAAATATACCGTTTGGACAATAAAATATGTTAAAATCAGCGTGATCGGAGAAAGTCCAGGAAATCTCCGCGAACTTCGCGAAAAGTCGCAGGTTTCGTCAAAATTAGCGAACTTCGCAAAGGGTTTTCACGACAAATTGACTTTGCTGGAGTTCAGCTCAGCTAGCAACTCATGAGTTTCGCGTAATCAAATTTGTTCGTGAAAAGTCCACTCAAAATTCGCTAATTGACGAAATTTGCTACCTTTCGTGAAGTTCGCGTAAAACGTGAACTTCGCGAAAAATAAAGTTTTTTAAGAGCTGTACTGTAGGGGATCGCTACCATAAACTGCATGGAAGCCTTCCTGCTTGCTGTCAAACTCCTATCGAGCCAACACTGGGTATTATGGCTTACGACGACTATGTATGTATATGTACAGTTAAGCTCAAGAAGCTGAAACCAAAAGCAAACAGATAAATAAAAACATATATACTTGGAACTAGGGATGCACTTGGACCACCTCCGGCTTATCTTGTCCCCAGCATATTTTCTTACTACAAATTTGAATGTATATGATATATATGCCAACAGTGAGCTTTTGCAATACTTAAAAATGACAGAAAACTTTTAATTCTGACTTTTTAGCATAAGGAAGTCTACGTTCGTCTACTTTCTTTATATAGTCAGAATTTAATTTGTCAGAATGTCGTTAGTCAGAATGTCTTTTGTCAGAATTTCACTAGCCAGAATTTCATTTGTCAGAACTTCACTAGTCAGAATTCCATTAGTCAGAATTTCATTTGTTAGAATTTCATGTGTCAAAATTTCATTAGTCAGAAACATGCCACAATTCAGAACTTCATTTGTCAGAAATTCACTTTTCTAAAATGTCAGGCTGGAATGTCTGAGAATAGACAAATGACAAATGAAATTCTGACAAATGAAATTCTGACTAGTGACATTCTGACAAATGAAATTCTGACTAGTGACATTCTGACAAATGAAATTATGACTAAAGTATATAAACCGTCTACGTTGTGTGATTCTTAAGGCCGGCCCTTCCCAGTGCATCTCTACGCGAAACAAACAAGAAACCCGATGATAAAATGAGGTCTAACTCGCTCAATCGGAAGTATACACAACAAAAACACTGCAATACAATTAAAAGCAAAAACAAAGTTTGGGCAATGGGGATGATGGTAGAATCTTGTGCTGGCTTACTTTCTATACTTGGCCTCAAAAACGACCTTCCCCAAACCCCTTTTGAAATGAAAAAATCGCTCAAAAATCAAAATCTTCAAGTATTACCTAATTTTATCCCTTTTGATTGACGACTAAGTCTCTTAATACATTAAATCTCTTAAATAGCAACTGTTCCAATGAATGCTGGAAAAGTACGTAGCTTTTCAGTATTTTTTGAGAACATTCGCCCGTTTCAAAGTGTCTTGCATCCCGAGGGCCCACCAAAGGATTAATAAGCCAGAACCCCTTTGCAATCTACATAATATATAATAGTGTAATGATACAGTAAGTACATACTCATTCCGTATATGAACGCCCTGTCTGTCTGTCTGTCTGTCACAAAACTTAATGGATTTAGCTAACATTTTGTATCTTGTTTGCTACCATTTCGCAACATTTCTGACTAATCTTAAAAAAACTAGTACATATATACTTTACTGTACATATATACTTACCTGGGCTTATTCTAGGGATTTTTTCTTGGGGGGGGCTCTTTGGGGGGGCCCTCGGGGGGCGAGTCATTTTTGGGGGGGGGGCGAGTCATTTTTTGGGGGGGGGCGAAAATTTTTCAAAATTTTTCTAAAAACATGCTAAAAATTGCGCTATTTTTATAGCAATTGCCAAAAATAAGCGGATTTAGTGCTTAAATAGGCAAAAATCGACTAAAAATCTCCGGCGAAGCCGGAAAATTTTTGAAAATTTGGCCTTCTGAGCGATTTTTTCAGGGCAAAAGTTGGTACCAAAAGGGGCACCCACTTAATTTGGGGGGGGGCGATTTTGGGGGGGGGGACGATTTTGGGGGGGGCGGGTGTTTATGGGGGGTGCCCCCCCCGCCCCCCCCCCCAGTAGAATAAGCCCAGCTTACATAGTTTTGATCACCCTGAATCACATATACACATCCCTGAAAAGAATTTGCAATGTTTTAACATTTTAAAAGTTTAGCACAAGCTCAAAGTAGATCAAAAATGTATTATTAAAATACTATCAAGCAACAGGGGCGTAGGCAGGGGGGGGCAGAGGGGGGAATTCCCCCCCCCCGAAACTCATTTGCCCCCCGGGAAATTTCCCATGTCGGGGAAAATTTCAAAAAAATTTTCGCGCCGTTGGCGCGAATTTTATTAATTGACTCAGAAAAATCTAATTTGCACCTCAAATTACAGAGCTAAATTTTCTAAAATTTTAGCAAAATGCGCTCTAAAAATAGGTTTCAATAATTATGTCATATTCTAAAAAGGTTTGGCTTCTAGCTGGGGGCTGCCGCCCCCAGACCCCCGCCTATTTTATCTGAAGATCTAACCGTTTACACTTTAGTCTAACAAGTTTGTAGAAATTGTTGTCTAAAAATGAGAAAACAGAAAGACATCGTTTCCGTAAGCGAATTTTTACAGGAATTTGAAATATATAGCACTATCCTTATTTCTGCGGTTTGAATGCTTATATAATCTTTTTAAATGTTTTAAGTATATATGACTTTTATTACAATTCACAAAAATTCTCCAGCTTCTGAGGGACTCTGCCTCCCAGACCCCCCGTGTAGCTGCTATATGTATAAAAAGCTTGAAAAATCCGAAAAAAGCCTGAATCAGGCGAATAACGATTTTGAACAACTTGAGTAAATGCTAAAAATTTTTGGATGTGCCCCCCCTCCCGAAATTTTTTTCTAACTACGCCACTGTCAAGCAAGATTGGTGATATTTCTGCGAAATTCTTTTCGCTGATCTGCGTAAATATACGGATTAAGCCACAACCACCATATCGATAAATCGTTCCGTTTTACGACTCGCCCATCCAGAAAATTATGCAACTTTCCTCCAAACATCGTTCCCCAAATGACATATTGCTCCTTGCTGATTCCAATTTTGCCTAAAAAAGCGTTCAGAAGACTATTCCGGGCTTAAACACAGATTTACCAATTACTGCTATTTTGAACACTCATTCTATAAATGTATATATATATATATATATATATATATTATTTTCGGTGAAACATCACTTTTTAAACTGGCGTTGCAGTAAACAGAACAGTTGCAAACATGGTTTTATAAATTTTTCCACCAACTCGCTAGTTCATTGGGATTCCACCAATACAAACTCCTGGAACAAGCCCAACACTTATTTAGCATAAGCTTTAAGTAAGATTCTCCGTTTTTGCTGTATCTCAACAAAATACGAATTATATATACAACTGAATAACATATGTAAACTAAAAGCAAACCGAAATCAAATGCAAAAATTATCATTAAAACAACACAACACGCAGAAACTCCAAATATGAACAAAAACCGGTTCATAAATGGCAACAGGCAATCAATCATTGAGAAAAAATTAAAATACAGGACACTACTCTGGGCTAATTCTAGAGATTTTTCTTTGGGGGCAAGTCCGAGGGGCAAGGAATTTTAGGGGGAGCGAAAATTTTTCCAAACTATGGTAAAATAGCGATATGCCCAGTAAAAGTTAATTTTTATTGCAAAAATAGGCAGATTTAGTGGTCAAAAAGGCAAAAAATTGGTAAAACCTCAAAGCCGGAAAATTTGGTCGTTCGAGCGAATGTTTCAGGGCAAAATTTGGCACCAAAAGGGCACCCTTTGGTTGGGGGAGGGCGAATTTGGGGGAGGTAGTTCATGCTAGATTAAGTCCAAACACTAACAGCGCAGACATCACAGCCATATGGAACCTGGGCTGAAATACAGATTTTCAAAAGAATTATTAAGTTTTCACAATAAACTATTAAAACTAAAAACGGCGAGTAGTGTGACGTGCGAGACTACGTATATGGAAGAAGAAACCAACGCACTGAAAACAAACAAACAAAATAACAAACAAACAAACAAACAAACAAACAAACAACGTATTGGCACAAACTGAACTTTGCACCACGTTTCAACCCTGATAAAGAAAACAGATCAATGATTACACCTGAGATTAATAACAACAACAACAGCTTAACAAAGAAATTCAACAGAATAAAAAATTTCCTGATAGGAAAGGAAGCATACTAAAATGCCCATTTTATTCACACCGCGCTTAGTATATATATATAGTAGAAAACCGCGAAAACTTAATACGTACATACAAACAAATTAATGCAAAGAAAGCACGGCACTAGGGTCCTCTTCCTCAACAATGATGCAGTGTTCCGGGGTAGGGCCAAGACGTCGGTTCAGAAAGTTGGATCCAAAAAGATGGTGGCGGCCCAGCAAAACGGAAAACCGAAAATCCGTGATTCGCTTCATCCGGGCACTTTTCTCCGTCTCTGGATCCAATTTCTGTTCCACAGAGCTGTCGCTGCACCAATTGTCGCTTCGACGCTCATCTTCCTCTTCGTAAAGTTCGTCCAGAAAGGGACTCTTCCAAACAGCATACTCCAGATGAGACAACCTGACTCCATTCTGCAGTTGAGCTCGCCGTTGCTCAGCCAGAGCCTTGAGAAAGCATTTTCCCAACGTGGGAGCAAACAAAGAGCAATGCTTAATTGAAACTCTTTTCAAACGAAGGAGTAGTCCCAATCTCTTGCCAAGCTCAGCTCCAAATTCAGACGGGGACGGCTTACTTGAATCAGAGACGAAGGCATCATTGAAAGTGAAGCTGGCTTCCGTCAAGTCTGGCATAGACTCCAAACTCGAACAGACAGAACCAGGGAGTCGACGCGCGTAGCTGACAATATGAAGAGTGGACAGATTGGGCACACTTCGTCCGTCCAAATAAATTCTGCCCAGGCAAATCTCTAAATCGCAGATCTTGAGCGATTTCAAGGATGGGCCAACTCGAATCCCTGAATCAGGAGTCTGAAATTCGACAATATCAAGTTTAAGTTCAGCCAGAACCGGACAGTAAATTTCACCCCGAAGCTTCAGTCTTCCCAAGGACAGATTAGTGACACTGTGCAGCAGACTGGAAAAGGAGGAACAAGAATCAGCAGGGATGCTCATGAAACCACGGATTTGTGGATCACTAACAGAAGATAGACGAAAGGACTGAAGATTTGGCCACAACGAAGCAGAAGGAGACGCCCCGGCAATCTCATCAGCAATTCTGGGGCTCCACGTAGGGCTATGATAAAACTCAACATCAACGCTTTTCAGATGTGACAGTCGTGAAAGATGATCTTCCAGAAAATCTTGACAAGAAATAGGATCACGCTGCGGCTGCAGACGACATCTGAAATGGGTCAAGTCAGGATTCTGGGTCAACACGTCGACCAGTGTTGTCGCTTTCGTGGATTCCAGACGGAGTCGGCGAAGACTCCCAGATTTCGTCAAAGCGAGCACCAGTTCGTCCGGCAAGTCACCACCAACGGTCAGATCCCGAAGTCTGGGAAAACTGAGGCGCTCCGGCTCCGAAACGGGGCCATGAAAATGGAATGCCATCCCAACAATCTTTACAGTTTTCCTGTAAAGGCCACAGAAGTTTAGCTCTTCCAGAAACGGGCAATGCTGACTTAGACTCAGTAGAGACTGAAAGGACAAAGAAAAGGTGGGAATAGAAAAGGAGGTAAGCTGATAGATGGTGGAACCTTCCAGACCGGGCACAAAATCCACATGGTAATAGAAGGAGGAGGTGACGAACCAATGCTGGATGTTGGTTGGAATAAATTGACTCTGGGGAAGACGACCCGCCAAGTCCAACCAAAAGGAG
The DNA here is from genome assembly GCA_030248195.1 of Trissonchulus latispiculum. Classification (NCBI taxonomy): domain Eukaryota; kingdom Metazoa; phylum Nematoda; class Enoplea; order Enoplida; family Ironidae; genus Trissonchulus; species Trissonchulus latispiculum. The sequence continues at coordinate 48,784 of JASAND010013715.1, forward strand.
GTAATTTCTCCCCCTTCAGAAGACACAAAGTTCGAAATCTGACTGAAGGATTTCCGATTCAGTACAGACTGTTTCCCATTTTTTCCGCACAATTTCAGGGTCAGATTTTCGGGCAAACTTTTCAGACGAAGACAATCCTTCAGATTTTCCACCTTCATTCCCAGAATACGCAAATTAGGGAAAGCGCCGAAAATTCTAGCCAGGGCTGACCTTCCGATTAGACTCAGCAAATAGAGCTCTTTCAGACCTCGAAATCGATTCATGATCCACCCAAGACGGATCTCCAACTCTTCATTCGGTCGACTGTTAGGGAAAGAGACGGGTCCTGATTTCGCGATCTTGATGGCGCCAATCGACAGACACTCCACATCAAGATAGGACTGATGAACGAGACGTCGAAATCGACTGGAGACTCGCTCCAAAGGAATTCTCTGACGCCAGCTGAGCTGACGGAAAATGTCCACCAAAACGTGATCAGGCAAATCATCCAAAGGAAATGTTTTGCGCTCTTTGGACATGACCAGGATAGGATTACGTATATAATCTGAAACAATCTACAATTAGGGCTTTCATTTGATACCAAATTTGACCACTTTCGAAAAATTTTATTTTCGACCACTACTTGACCCCCCACCCGACTGACCCTTCAAACGGCAAACTGGAACCAGCCCAGCAATATAGGCACGTCGGACGGCAAAACGAATACCGGGAATGAGCTGGGCACACCAGAAAACCCCTATAGACAAAGTTTTGACAGGCCAGGTAGAGCCTACCATGGACTTCCAGGAAGCGGTTTCCGACTTGACCCTCCCGATGGCAAAGTGGAATCAGCCCAGCAAGATGGGTAAGTCTGACGGTAAAACTGACAGCGGGAATCGATTCTCCGTTGCCAGAACACCATTGTACCGAAGGTCTGAGCTTTTATGGCGAGAAATTTCGATTTTTCATTTTTCGAATTTTCCTCATTTTTGACGGGTCACTGTGGTCGCTAGGGAAGTGATAGAGAAACGCAACCTGGACCGTTAGTTAGTTCAATATATGTATATAATTTCTGAACATATATATAAAGAAATCAACTCCAGCTCGTAACGTTCGACCTGACCGACGACCACAAGAATGGTTACTTTTATGATGCCTATGAGCTATGAGCCGACTTGCGGCGCCACTGCGGCGCTGTGGCGCAGCTGCGGCGCAAAAAAGTTATGATTCTTAAATTCTTTAGAGGGTACTACTAGACCCTATAGCCCTTTAGGTTGGCCCACCGCTGCATTTTCACGTGAAAGCGGCGAACATTACGTATATATATATATATATATATATATATGTACAATTG
>JASAND010013718.1:0-14484 GCA_030248195.1 Trissonchulus latispiculum
CCAGAATAGCTGATCAGAACGGTGGGCTACAAGTTTATACTGTACTTGCATTGATGTATTTTCTAAATATGCTTGGTCTGTGCCTGTGAAATCCAAAAGTTGCACTGGTGCTATGCTTTAAGGAAGTGTTAGAGTCAAACAGAGTACCAAGAAAAATTACAGTCAAATAAAGGGAAGAATTCTTAAACAATCGATTCCAGCAACTTCTTAAAGATAACAACATTCACTTTTATACGTGTGACAATCCTGATATCAAGTGTGGCATTGTGGAAAGATTTAATCGGACAATTAAAAGTAAGTTATGGAAACATTTTACTAAAACCAGAAGCTATTCATACTTGAACGTTCTTCAGCAATTTATGAGTGCTTATAATGCCACAACTCATTCCAGTATTGGCATGACTCCAACAGAAGCATCAGACCCGGCAAATAGCCATGATGTATACCATAAGCTTTACAGCCAGAAGCCTCTTCCAAAACCTGGATTGGAAGTCGGTGATCTGGTGAGAATCAGTAAGTCTAAAGGAATATTCGATAAAGGATATTTACCAAATTGGTCGGAAGAACTCTTTAAAATCAGTAAAATTTCTGCCAATCATACACCTGCAATGTACAAACTGAAAGATTTTCAGAACGAAGAAGTACAAGGTAGATTCTACGAACCTGAGCTACCAGTTGTCACTGAACCTGACACTTACTGGATTGATAAAATCATAAGAAGCCGTAGACGTAGAGGAAAACGAGAATTTTTTGTTAAGTGGCTTGGTTACCCTTAAAAATTTAATAGCTGGATAAGCGAAGATGACGGATTTCTACCTGCAACTACCTAGTAACACAGACGACTACACAACGAATAAGCTAAATGACTTCAGAGTAAAATTGCCACATCGTATTGATCTTGATGGTGAATGGGAGGTTGCTCTCGTTGAATTGATGTATCCTGTTACATGGCGAAATTTTCAATACGATAAGGATTCTATTATTTATGTTGGATTCACTGATAGAACGTGGACTCTGAAAACTCTTCCAATGCGACATTATGAAACAATCGATGACTTGTGCGACGCTATTAACTATACACTAACATATGCAAAAGCTGGATCTGGAGAACCAGCTAATATAAAAGTTAAATTTGATCACTATAATCATAGAATCAACATTGTGTCCCGAGAAAAGAAAAATGCAGCGGTGACTGTAAATGCTGTCAAATTAAGTAAGCGTCTTGCATACGTTCTTGGTTTCGAAGACAACAATATTTTTTCTACAAATTCTATAACTATAAGTGAGTCCTTAACTGATCAGGAAAGCAAAGAGAAAACTGTGGTTGGTACGAAAGAACCTGATATAAAGGCCGGATTCTATTCAATGTTCATCTATTGTGATCTAGTTGCACCGCAAATGGTTGGAAATTCAATCGCCCCCTTACTGCGAGTTGTAAATACAACTGGAAGCTATGGTGATTTCATTGATCGAGAGTATCATAATTCACACTATGTACCTGTGTTGAAAAAGGAGTTTGATTCTGTGGAAATTAATATAAACGATGATTCTGGAAATCCTATACAATTCAACTACGGTAAAATTTATGCAAAGCTTCATTTCAGAAGGATTAGAGCATGAGGAGCAACTACTATCCAGAATCAATTAAAACTTGGGAAAGTGCACTACTTCAAACAGGAGGTGCTCTTCCAACATATTCTGGAATTCCTTATCAAAGAGGCGAAGGGATTGGTAGCTTTTTCAGAGGTCTGTTTCGTGCAATCTGGCCAACAGTAAGAAAAGTTGGTGTTCAAGTTGGGAAAGAAGCTCTTAGAACTGGAAGTGAAGTAGCTACTGATTATCTTACTAGAGGAGAAGACATAAGAACTTCTTTAAAGAAGCGTGGTAAGCAAGCAGTTGGAAGAACTTTAAGCAAGTTTGGTGAAGAACTGCAACAGGAAGGAGAAGGTATAGGATAAAGACCAGCAAGAAAAGACATAAGAAGGTTAAGGAAACGACGAAAGATTACTAATTCTGACGTGTTTAACCATGGCTAAGCAAGTTGATGCTAAGTCGTTTCCTGGTTTTAAGAGCGAACTGGATCTATTTTCCCTTCCACCAACACAAGTTTCTGTGGAAAAGGGTTATTGGACTGAATACTATCCGCAAAATCCTATCACAGATAGTGGACCTTATCGAATCCATGTTCCCAAAGATTCCTTTATGCTGGATTTAAACAAAAATTACTTATATGTAAAGATAAGGATTGTTGAGGAAGACGGAAGCGAACTGTCACAACCTAAGAAAGCCGACGGAACTGTAGATGATGACAAAGTTGAAGTAGCCCCTATCAATTTTATTGGTTCTACGTTTTTTGAAAGAGTGATTATTAAGCTAAGTGATAAAGAAATTGAAAATAGTGGGCCGTTGTATGCTTATAAGTCATATCTTGAAGCACTACTAAACTATGGTTGGGATGCAAAAGCTACTCATCAACAATTGGCAGTGTTTTATCAAGATGTAGCGGGTTCCTTTGATAAGTTGGCAAGTAAATCAATGCTATGGAGAGGAAAACCTTTTCTTAAAATAAAGGTGTTGAACTACTGGCTCCTCTTCACTGTGACTTATTTAAACAAGATCGGTACATGTTGAGTGATACTGAAATGGCGATTGAATTGCATCGGAATGCTGACAAATTTGCACTGATGAGTAACGGCACCAAATACAAAGTGAAAGTGGAAGATTTAAAGTGGTACGTCTGGAAGGTGAAGCCACAGGAATCTCTGAGCTTAGCAATTGAAAATATTCTCCACAGCAATGTTGCCGCGAAATATCCAGTCAGACGAATTAAAATGGTTACTCGACACCTAGCACCGCAATCTCAAACTGTGGTTGAAAATTCCATCTTTTCGGGACAACTCCCAAGACGTGTTGTGAAGGTGATGGTGGATTCAGAAGCGTTTAATGGAGCATACAAAAAGAATCCATTCAAATTTGAAACATGTAAAATAGCGGAATTATCATTGAAATGTGGTGATGACTACATACCAAGACATCCAATGAAGATGACATGGGATGATTTTAATTACTCCATTCCATACATGTATTTGTATGAAGGATGTAACATGGCTAATAGCGACAAAGGACTAGATATTTCTTACGAAGAGTACGGTAATGGATTCACGGTGTTCATATTTGATTTAACTGCTGACAATGTAGATGGAAGTGCAATGGAATTGATTAGAGAAGGAGATTTATCTCTCTATATGCAACTAAAGGAACCGCTTAGTCACCATTCTCAAGGTGTGGAGGTTATAATTTATGGGGAATTTGATAATCTGATTTCAATCGATCACAACCGAACTCCGTTTTTTGATTATTCTGTGTGACTGTTCATATAAACAATCAATGATGAATTTATTAATAGCAGAATGAATACAATTTTCGTGTTTGGTTTAATATGTCTTGGATTGGCTGCAAATGACATAACTTACTTCGCTGATGAACTAAAAATTGCTGTTTCCGATGATGGTGGTACTTTTACGAACATGAAAGTGGAACTTGGAAATAAAAGCATTGACATAAAGAATGGTGATCACATATATAGAAGACTAGCAGACTGCAGTTTACACCTTTGTGAGATAAACAATCATACTATGACGAAACCCGGGTGTGCATACTTGGAATGGGATCATTGCTGGGAATACTGCTACGACAAAAACATAAAGATGGTGTATTTACATGATAAAATGAACGACCTGAGGATTGTCAAGAATATTCATATGAATCTACTAAGAGGAGCACTGGAAGGATATTATGAATAGCTTGGAGATAGAGGAAACTGTCACCAAAAATCCTTGTGTAACTAAAACCTTTCTAGGTATTTACGCAAGTGATGAACTCCCAGATGTTAGAACACGACCTGCATGCTTTGTTTTAAACACGGACCCTTCTGATGAGCCAGGGGAACACTGGATTGCGATGTATTTTGATAAGTATGTGGAATATTTTGACAGCTATGGACTGGATCCAATTGCAGAATGTCTTCCATATAAACTATTTTTGCCTGCAAGACTTTGATACTAATGTGTGTGGAGAATATTGCATATTCTTTTTAATTAAAAGATCGTGTGGTTGGAGATTTGAAGAAATCATAAACTATTTAAGAAAAAGACCGGACAATAACGATTCCATTGTTCGTCATTTTGTTGACGAGCTACGTGTGTCTAAACCATCGACTGTAGCTCAATGCTGTAGATCACGATGCAGATAGTAAACGTTGTGCTTCACGGAAAGTTTGACTCTCAAGTTAATCTGAATATACTACCAAACGCCATTTATGATCCTCATCGATTCAGCGGTGCTGTCATTGCTCATCCTCCATGTACATTCCTGGTGTTCTCGTCAGGAAGTTTTGTCTGTCTTGGAGCTAAAGGTATAAATGAAGGCACTAACTGTGCGCAACAGATGGCTTCACAGTTACACTTAGAGATACAAAACATTTCAACAAAAAATATAGTATTATCCCATAACATGGGTGACAAGGTCGACTTGTGCTCACTCTACGAATATCTGAGACAGAATCACGCTACTGTCAGTTTGGAATCTGAACTTTTCAGTGGAATGACATGGAAGCAACAGGGTGGAACTGTCAGAGTTTTTCACACAGGAAAGTTTTTCGTCACAGGAGTCTCAGAAGAACATAAACTGCTTGATATTGTTCAAGATGTCATAAGCCTTTGTAGTATGTTTATGCAATAACAAATAAACAACAAGTGTTTTTGTAGTAGTTTATTTAGGTCGAATAGGTAGGATGTGATAGCGGTAGCAGCAGTGCTGTCGTTATGACTTCACCGAACTCACCTTACTCTGCTTTAGAATACCTGAGAAACTTCTATTTTGTGGAGCAACTGAGTTTTGAACTATAAATAGATCCTATTTTTAGAAATAACCTTGGAGTTAGGGTCCACAAAGAATTTGTCCTAATATAAGTAAATTAAGACTTTTTGGAGCTGAGAACTGCAGTGAATTAGTTATCATTAAGGAATCTTAAGAATGTACTGGAGTTGCATTCCAATTGAATAATGTGGGGAATGTATCAGAACTGCATTCCATTTGAGGAATATGACATTTGAGGAATGCAATAGAACTGTACTCCTTTTGTAAGATTAGAGTTACATGTATTCGAGGAATGTACGGCATTGGAAGAATGTATGACATTTGAGGAATTTATGGTATTTGAGGAATGTAGTATAACTACATTCCTCAAGTGGTCGTTGAGTTGAGAAATGTAGTTATCATTAAGGAATTTCAGGAATGTATTGCGAGGGTTCAGAGAATTTCGGAATGTAGTGGAACTGCATTCCATATGTGAGGAATGTAGTAGGGTTGTATTCCTCAGGGCTGTATTCGAGGAATGTATGGCATTTGAGAAATGTATGGCATTTGAGGAATTTATGGCATTTGAGGAATGTAGTATAGCTGCATTCCTCAAGTGGCCTAGACCCGGCTTATGTCTACTACTTAAGCATGTCAATGAAAGCTTAGTTTTCAAAGGAATATTCCAAACTTTGGCTAGATTTCGAGAGCAATTAAGAAAAACAAAATTTAAACTTTCGGCAAAGTCTTTCTGCTTTTTTCACACCCAGAAGGAGTGAAGCTGGTCCCCTTTTATTCATATCAGCTATGTCGATAAACTTTACCGATAAAATAACAAATCAAATAAGGACCCCCACTTCTTTCGTTCTGAATTTATGGTGGTGAGTCCCTTTCGTGACATCGAATTTAAACAATTATTACTCATTCATTACTTGGAATTAAGAAACCGTTTCTATATCAAAATACAGCTTAATATTTTTATATTTTCAATGTTATACTATGAAACTAATGTTGCTTTTCTAAGTTTTTAAACACATTTTAAAGACGTTTAATTTTCCAGATTTTTTGCAGAATCAAGTCAATTTTTAGCGAGACAACGGTTATATATATCATTCGATACCTTTATTAAATAGCTGGGGACGTATGTATTTTTAGTTATTATGAAATCGCCCTTCGTCATGGAGAAATAAGCTGAAATGTGTGCGTAATTTGGATTTTGCCTTCATTTTTCAATTTTGGCAAGCTACCGCTTTGCTTGAAAGTAGCTATCCAAGCAACTAAAAAACTCCCCTGGCCCCTGGGTATATTGGTGCAGAACACATCTCTCACAATCTTTGGAAAAAATTGGTCGTGTTATTGCAAAGACCACATTTTTTATGATAACAACTCACGGAATAGCAATTGGAAGACGATCAAGCGTCGGATAATTTGCCCGTGAGAGGTCTTTAGATCGACACCCTTAGTTTGATTTTGCGGCTTGTAATAGCTCAAGAAATGATGGATTATTTGATTTCTGCAGAAAGGACAAGTTTTCGATGCCAAAAAAAGGAATTGACTATATCTCACGATAGGAAAAAGCTAAAAAGTTGTTTCCAAATCCAAATTGTAGAGCCCATCGAGATCTTTTCAATGGATAATGGCATTACTATACAGCTACTTTCAAACTTACAGAAGGTAAAAACCGCCCAGAATGAAAATCTCGAGTTTTTGAAGCAGGTTTGCGCGGCCTTTGTTAGAACGCTAAACGGACTTATTTTGGAAGACTTCATTCAATTTGGACTTGATTTATGCCGCCTACCAACAATATGTGTCCAAAAGGAGCCACCAAATTAAAGCAACACCAATCACTTAGAAAAATATAAAAAATAACGTTTTGCAATGACTAAACCTAACGGTTTTACTGACGATTAAAAGTGTTAATGTCGTCATGCTCGAAAAGAGGGATTGAGAACTGATTTGCGTTACCTAAAGAGTTCCGATTTTAACTAACTGAAGCTCAAATCTCCCTACTAATCGGCTGGAAAATAAGAACAAAGTTTGTTACAGAAGATATGATCAGAAAAAAACTGCGAATTAAATGTCTGAAGGTGACAAGATAAGTACAAGAAACAGCATCAGAAAAGTACTGAAACCCACCAGCAATTAAAGTAAAACAAAATAACATTAAAACTTGTAAATTCAAACAAAGCAATTAAACAAACTTCTATGTAGTAACGAATTTGAAGATACGGCTACGTTTGATTTCTACAAAAATGTTGAGAACATTTTACACCAAGCAGAGGCAACACTAGCACAGCACGATTGCGGTGAAAAATGACAAACTGTGTATATGTGGAAGTCATATTGGATTTTCAGGCAAATCTGATTTGTCTGAACATCATTTCAGTCAAACTGGATTTGACCTTCAAATTGAATCTACCATTGTTTGAAGCCATAAAAATCCAGTTTGACTGAACTGAATTGAGTCAAATCCAATTTGACGTTTTCTGTTTCAGTCAAACCGTAATTCAATGTGAATGTTAATCTTTACGGCAGAGATTATTAAACTTCGATTTGATTTCTACAGCGGCTCTATAGAATCAAAGGAAATTGCCGCCTATAATAATAACACGATTATTTTTGTATATATTTTTGCGTTTTCCTTTGATCTATGCAGTTAGAGCCGCTTTACAGATCTAAAAGGTAAACAATCTCTTTGCACTAAACATTAACATTCACATTGAATTTCGGTTTGACTGAAACAGAAAACGTCAAATTGGATTTGACTCAATTCAGTTCAGTCAAACTGGACTTTTATGACTTCAAACAATGGGAGATTCAATCGGAAGGTCAAATCCAGTTTGACTGAAATGAATGTTCAGACAAATCAGATTTGTCTGAAAATCCAATTTGACTTCCACATATATATATATCTATGCAATAGTGATGTGGATCGGATCGGATCGGCAGCTAAAAATTTAACCGATCCGATCCAGCAAAATTACTTGTCGATCCGATCCGATCCGATCCGATCCAGGTCCTGGATCGGTCGATCCGATCCGATCCGGCGATCCGAAATGACTTATTCAAAAACTAAGCGCAACTGGATTTTAAGTAGATTTTTTGCATTGTCAAGCACATCGTCAATGTCATTGAAGTTTCTTCATTTTATCAGTCCGAAATACAAATGCATAATTGTACAAAATTATACAGATTAGCGTAGAGTAGAGTACGAAATTAAAACACCAAAATACAAATTTAACATAATGAATTTAAGATAACACAAATTTAACATAGTTTTGATAATTTTTCGACTTGGAGCAAAAATTACATGTGTTGTTCCAGGCTCCACGGAGCGGCGCAAAAAATCAAATCAAATTTTGGGATTCGACAAGAAATTTAACTGAATTTTTGTCGGAAACTGATGCTTGAACTATACAGCTGAAATAGAATAGCAATAGACTACAATAAAACTCTAAAAACATTGCGGGAAGTAAATATTATAAGAAACTGAATTTGTCTCGTACAGATTTTGGATATCTTAGCCACAACAACAGCTCAGTCATAAAATTTCATTCCGAAATTCTGACAACAGTCAACAATAATCAACACTAATTAGCATTGTGCATAATTTATTATTATTATTATTATTATTATTATTATTATTATTATTATTATTATTATTATTTATCATTTTCATTTGCTTCGCAGCTTAATACACAGCAGTTCTTGCTTGTGCTCCTTTGATACCACAATGCCAGATGCATTGCATAAAACTTATGCAGTTTATATATATATATATATATATATATATATAAGCATTGAGTTGTTGTAATAAGTTGTTTACTAAAATAATAACTGCTAAACTTGAGATGAGAAACACAGAAGCAACAGCAACTTTGGTTGGTAGAAAGAAATATCTTTACTAAACAGTGCAGTGATAAAAGTCAAGTTCAGCCGCAAATATGCGAGCAATGTGGTTAGTCGGATCGCCGATCCGCCTGACTCAAACGATCCGATCCGGACCGATCCAGCAGGCCTACCGATCCGATCCGATCCGATCCGATCCGACCTCCGGATCGCGGATCGGATCGATTTTGCCGATCCGATCCACATCACTACTATGCAATAGTTTTAGTAATTTTATCAAATTTAAATTTAGCTTTAATTTTTAGTTTGTCTATTCAGCAGTATAAGTAGTTATCTCAAAATTCTGAGAAATCGGAATTCTATGAGTCTTTCTTGTTAGGAAGCCCTCCTCATAAAAGTCTGCGGAGATAATTTTCATAACGAAGAACTTAGGAAAGGAAGAAAGTAGGCGCTTTCCCTAAATCTTGTTACATGCCAGTAACAAATTATGCACTGATTTTCATCATCAACTCGGCTCAAAGTCTCGCACGAAACTAATTATCGGAAATTTTTACGACACTTTGCTCCTTATTTTTAACGAAAATAATGAACAGGGGAAGAAAATATTCATGACTGCGTTGCTCTTTCTATAGCCAGATATAGCTAGCTACCCTTCCCTCTCTGGCTTCGAAAAATGGAAAAAAGCGTTCTGAGATGACAAAATTAATTGTCTTTGCGGAGCTGAAGGCGGGGTTTGGGAAAAATTAGAAAATAGAAAGAGAAAAACGAAAAGAAAAATCTGGGTTTAATTTTGCCGAAACGTTGTAGAAAAGCATAGGGCTTAATATTGCCTGGGTAGGGTTTTGCTAAACGTCTGAATGAAATTTTGTACTGTAGAACTGCGAAGTATATACAGTTCATGATTACGCATAGAGTGTGAATAATATAATTAAAAATTAATTTTACAGTATTTTTATTACACGAGTTTAGGCCATACACCCAAATAAAATGACATTAAGCAAAAATAACGGACAGATTTGGAAAGGATGGTCCTTAAGGACCTTTTCAGGAAAGAATAGAAGTAGAATAGAGTAGAGTTAAAATTAACTCTTTTAACCAATTTTACTCCACACTAGCTTGACTTTCCCTCTCCCAATTTTTTCATGAATAGGATAGGAGCGTTAAATTTAACTCGTTCAACTCCGCTTAACTTCTGACTAAAATATGATCCTAGGACGTCCAGATAAGGATGAGTATCAGTTTTTGGATCCCAGCGGATTTGACAGAAAACATCGAAGAAAAATTCCAAACCAAGAAAAAATGAAGAAAAGCCTTTGGAACAGTTATGATTAACTTCTTTCGTAATTTTAGCATCAAAACCGGATCTCCAGAGGATACAGTGTCTTTCTCTTTGTGATTGCATTCTTAGAAATGAGATTTATGTACGCGAGAAAGGTGACACTTAATTAGGGATTAAGTCCAGCAAACCTTGTCTTTCAGATTGAAGAAGAGTAACGATGTTGTCTTTTCGTTATGTTTTAAAATTGATTGACAACCTATTACTAAACAAAGGGTGATCTTTGCGTTAAGTACTCAAATGGCACTTTTCCAGTACTCAAATGGCACTTTCTGTACTAAAATGACACCTGTACTCAAAGGGCACCAAACAATACACAAACGGCACTTTTAGTACTCAAATGGCACTAAACTATTAGAAAGGTGGTTTTACATTTGCGGATAAGTTTCAAAACATAAATCAGATAATGAAAAATCCTAATTAAGATGGAGATTAAGGAAATGTCCTAAAATAACAAGTAGCCAATAGGAAACTGCAAGTTAAGTTAAGGACATGAAAAGTTATACAAGTTAATTGCCATCCTACAGTTAATTTGCTAATTGTTAATGTTGTACCAGATATGTTATGTTGAAAGTTAATTGTTACGCTACAGTAATTTGTAGCTAATTAGAGTTAGTTTTGCAGCACTTGTATTTGTTTACCGTTCATGCTTTTCGAAATATGCGTACGTATGCCATGTCTTGAGCTTTCTAATATTTAAATACAGTTTCGGGAAATACAGTTTGGTGCCATTTGAGCATAGCTGAGTGACGTTTGTGCACAGCTGAGTGCCATTTGAGGACATCCAAGTGCCTTTTGGGTAGGGTGCCGTTTGAGTACAAAGGGTGCCTTTTGAGCACTGGTGCCGTTTGAGTATAGATATAGTATAGATTAATTCTTCTAATTTACTCATTAACTGGTAACTTAAAGAAAGGTTGTTGTAATTTATGATCTGACAGAGCTTTTAAAAATTGAGTTAAGATTGGTTGGCAGTTAGACCAACCTCTTATTAGTCAATTATTCAAGTATGAACCGGAAAGCACAAAGCACACGAAGTATTATGAACCGGGCTTTAGTGTTTGTCGCCGGTCTAAATTCCGGTGGGGTCTGCGGCCCGGCCTTTCCTTTCCGGGCCAGCCAGCTGAATGCACCAACTTCAATTCTTCAATTATATACTATTATATACTATTCCTTAAACGAGAGCAGATTACATCCATGCGTAAGCCAAATAAAACATTTTATTCTCAAAGTCCAGTATAAGATACATGGTTTACGTTCAGAGAAATCTTCCTGTACATTGCAGGACATCGTTGTATTCATTTCGGCAGGTGGCGTGAGCTTTCACAAAATCAATGGTGCTCCAGCAACTGAAAAGACAGCAATAAAATTCTTTCACAGTCACATTACCCCAATCAGTATTCTGATAGGGGGTTACAAGCTTTGAACGTATGGGAATTGCTGCCGCTGAATAGCTGCCATAGCAATTATCCGAGGTGTTCTACAAAGCTATCAGAACGTCCATTAAGTCCATGTCGGCTCCACCTTACAGGCGGCCACCCCCTGACAGTTGAAATAATAAAAAGTAAAAAGGGTGTATAGCAGTCAGAAATGTGGTGCTAAAATTATGTTTAAACTGTAGGCTACACATGATCCTCCGCTTATCGTGAGTGAGATATAGCTTGCATCGAAGACTCAAGAAAAGATTAAGTGAGGAAAACCTCAAGTAGGAGTTCCATAAGCTATTTTTGTTTACGTTTTATTTGAAACTCGTGAAACAGGAAGTACTAATAAAGAAAACAGATGGACACAGAAATACTTCTCTTCACTGCATTGCGCAACGGAGATCCGATCAGGATATACGCGAATGTTCCTCCGTTTGGGGGGTGGACATCTTCCCTCCTGTTTGGACAGAAAGTCCTCAACAAATAATCAGATTGCAAAAAGAAATCTCAGTTTGCAGAGGGGGGTCTAATAAGAAGAAGGAAAGCGCTGGTTTCAGCTTGTCAAAAGAGGTATCCGTGTGGGAGGGCCACAATATCAGCCCCTTTTGTCGACCCCTCACCCCGTTCTCGCTCCGAAATTTGCTGATGCCACCGCCCCCCCCCCCCGCAACGGAGCAGCATTCGTTTGGACCTTGGAGCACTGTTACACACTACGCAGTAAAATTTCGAGCAAATTTGTATATTTTCTGTGAGCGCTAACTTCACAATAGAGTGCAACATACTATTGGTATGTTAATTCAGTTTAAATGCGATAGAGGATAAAATTAGTTTTGTATAAAGTCATTAATGCAGAAACAATATAAAGCACAGTTTCGGATATGACCAACTTCGTTATAGGTTTCTTATAGAAAAATAGTCATAATCAGTTGAAGATATCAAATTTAAAAAACACAATAAACTAAGAATAAGAATAGCAAAATAAGAATAAGAAAAAAGAATAAGGAACGCAAATAAGAATAATAAAATAAGAATAAGAAAGTAAAAACAAGAAAATATTATGTGTTGTTGCGTCTCTTTCGAAATGGTGAGCTAAAGTCTGCACCATGCCAGTGACTTCGAAAACTATTTAATTTAATTTAATTTAATTTAATTTAATTTAATTTAATCTAATTAATTAAAATTACTTGGCCAACTTTACAGTTGTACTCCGGGGTCTTTTCTAGTAGAGTAGTGTTAAAATGAACACTTTTAATCAGGTTAGTTCCGATCAAGCGTTACTGTTCCTCTGTAACGTAACTCACGAAAAGGATCGAGTTAAATTCACTCTTTCAGGAAAAGATCTTAAATATCTTCTCATTCAGCACGCATTGTTGGCTTACTTTTTCTCGGAAGCGCATGCTGACAATTCTTGAGCGTAGTCAAACCATTTTTTGTGTTGGGAGAAAAACCATTTGCCTACCCAGCTTGGAATTTCTCCACTATAACAAAATGGGCGAAAGTTAAGTATTAAGCATAAATCAGATACTTACATGAAATTTACATTAAACACTAAATTGCATACGTACATACAGTGAGTTTGACTAATTTATTATCATTTCAATTTAATCATAGATTAACTAAAACCATTAAATGCCAAATTAAATTATTTTCAATCAAATTCAGGATTTATAACTGCTAGTATTCTGGCTAAAGTAGTTTAAATTAACATCAAGCTGACACTACTCCTAACCGGTGTAAGACCAACTGGAGTGGGGCGTACAGAAAAAAAAAGAAAAAAGTAGTTTATTACAGTGATTTCAACCAGATTCAGCTGCTCGACAATTCCTAACACTGCCAGTTGGAACTCATCATTAGTGATCAATACACTCTTATGCATACATTAACATAGGGTCGGGTCCTGGAGAGAGGCTTGTCCCCAGAAAATTTTGGGGGGGGGGGTGGCTTGTACCTCAAGAATAAATTCGTGAAATTTTTCGAAAAATTAACGCTTTTTTTGATTAAAGTTTGCAACAAATCATCGATTTTTAGAAAAAGTTTCGAAATTAGGCCCAATTTTCACAAAAAATTTTAAATATTAGCCAAAAATGTCAAGCGCAGCCTTGAAATGCCTTTTTTGGATTTAACAGCATTTATAGCACAGCTTTTTAGAGCCACGCTTATGAATTATTGACCACACTGAACAAGCCTGGGTTACGTCACATTGGACATTAATATGAAAGTTAAAAATTTTTAAATTCATTTTTTAAAATTTTAGTGTAAAAACTGTTTTTTCCGGCCATTTTTACTTACCCCTTGGCCATTTTTTCGCTACCTCTTGCCCCCGTCGCAGGTAGGCCTTGTACCTTCTCCGGGTTTGGGGGGGGGGGTTGGACCCCCCAGACCCCCAGCGTCAACCTATGCCCTTATGATAAAGAGTTGACATAAATTTCTAACCCAAATCGAGTGGGTTGATATTTTTGTTCTAGGCAAGCCTGATATCGCTTATCAGCTTCGGCCATCTCAGGAGTATCGATGTTTTCAACTTGACAATTGAAGGTCTCCAAAGCATCGGCCAATTTGGGGCGTTGGCTCTGATCGCATTTCGCCACAACGATGGCACAGGATTCGGTGTTCGTTCGTTGCGCACTCTGAAATCAAAAAATAAGCAAAGGGGCGGTATCAAATCTGAAAAATATTTCACACCAACCGAAATGTAAACCTAGCTCTCGCTGGGTATCAAAAACTGGTAACAGGATAACTGAATGTCTATGAAAGAACTGTAAGAGTTGAGTGCGACGTTAACACACAGGTACTCAACTCACTGAGGTGTTAACCGGTGCAGTTTGAAAGTTATTGTGTCGTAGTATCGTTTTTATTAGTTTTTTAGGAAAAAAAAAAAAACGGGAAGAAATTTTCCACGACAAACAAATGGCAGGGAAACATTCATAGGGTGACACTCCGTTAGGCGCACACCTTACAATTTTTCGCAGTTGTCAGAAATGCTGTACTCCGGTAGGCGTACACTAGAGACCTTGACGGGCC